>CAIGRB010138508.1:0-29102 GCA_903798255.1 Fraxinus quadrangulata
CCAATAATCAATTAATTCCAACATGTACGACTTTCGTATGATTGTAACCTAATCTATATGTGATCAGTTAGTTATATGATTAAAGTAATTTTCTCATTCTATATGCAGGCAGCCAATACAAGAGTGTGAAGCACCGTGTTGACGGGATTGATGAAGCCAACTGCACATACAACTACAGCATCATCGAAGGAGATGTTCTCGAAGCTGGCGACCTTGAGAAAATCTCTTACGATGTCAAAATCGAATCTGCGGCCGATGGAGGGTCAGTATGCAAAACCAAAAGCACATACCACACCAAAGGACTTAAGGAAATTACAGAAGAGAAGATCAAGGAAGGAAAAGAAAAGGCACATGCCATGTTCAAAGCTATTGAGGGTTACCTCCACGCAAATCCCCATGCTTACAATTGAGTTGTTTTGCAGTACAATTTGGTATGCTCGACTAGATAGTACTGAATAGTAATTAGAACTAACCAGTTCTTTCGAATTATGTATACCAAAATATATAAAGTTTGATCAGTGTGTTCTCTCTAACATTGTGTGTGGAGCTTTGTGTGTTTTTTCTCTTCCTATCTTGTACAAGGAAAAATAAGCTATAATTATATGTATAGCACAAGTCTTTTTGAAATATTCATATATGTTTTGAACTTTGAAATAATCCGAAGTACAAGATTACTAGTAACAATAGGTTTTACTATTGAAAAAAAAAAAAAACGAAAAAGGAAAGAAAAGCCTTATATGGGATTGGAATTCAACCGTTCTTGAATAGTCACTTTAACATAAAGATGTACGTTCTCGTTGGGGACAAGAACTAATGAATAATTTTCAGATTTCACATTCACTCATGAGGTGTTGAAATGCTTCAAAATCTCAATTAAGCTGGGATTTACAGAAACTATGATAAGCTTAAATGCTTAATCTCGGGTTATCATTTACTTAGGCGGTTTGTACATTTTTCCCACATCGGTTCTTTAAATAAACCAAGAGAGAGTATCTTAGTATAAGTTGGACCGTCCAATTTGTTTTAAAGCATACCTTTCTCGGCCTTTTGGCTAAGATCAAGTGTAGTATCTGTTCTTATCAGTTTAATATCTGATATGTGGGCCATTGGTTCACACGATATTAAATTTATTTTTTAAAGGGGGAGGCCTGTAACAATAGCTTGCTATTGGGGCTTTCAAGCGTCGCCTTGGCGCTGCACTACTGCCTTGGGCTGGCACACCCACCAAATCAAGTCGAAATTTTGATTGGGCCTGTTTATGGGCCTAAACCATTTTCTAGTATTGTTTGTCATGTCTGAAAAGTGGAGAAGTTACTCTTTAAGTTGTCGTATTGATTTTGTTGCTCACTTTTTATTTACGGATATTCTTTTGGTTCCACGTTGGAAAAAAATAAATTAATACGATTTGTAGGATTACAGAGTCTTAAAGAAAACTGGGAATAAAGCAAAACGCTAATTAACATAAAATGCAGACAATTATTAGAAATATGAGTTGTTCTTGCTTTTATTGAGCAACTAAAAATTATTAAAGAAACTGAAAATTCTTCAGTCGTATTATTGTAAGAATCATTAAATTTTGTCAGAAGAACAAAATATTCTTTGATTCATTTTAATTTTTCTTAAAAATGCAGAAACCTCGGATCACAGAGATACATATTCGGGTCGTGTATCGAAGATCAAGAAGGCCTTTCATGGCTTTAATGGTACAGTTTTTTCCATTTGTGCAAGGGGGGTTGACAACTTCTCACATGCGTGCGGCCCTGTGTAAATAAAAAATGTCAAAAAAAAGTGGGCTCCCCATTGTGAGTGTTCGATCAATCTCTTCTGTCAACCATTTTCTGTACAAGTAGTATGTTTGTTAATGGTAAGTTAATGGTATTTGTCAGAAACTCAGCTCGTGTTCTTCATAATATTCCTACTATATAAAGGATCTAGTCTTGATACGTGTTTTTATTATTGCTCTCGTAAGAAGGAACGGAGTTTAATCATACGTAATGTTTGGTGGCACCGTGGCAGGTATATATGATCTCAACATTGATTTTTCCCACCAAAAAATAACAATAATTGGGTGGGCAGATCCAGAAAAAATTGTTAAAGCCATTGAGAAGACAAGAAAAAAATGCGTAAGTTATTCCTACAAAATATGTGCTTGATAAGAAGAGAGAAAAAATGAATTATAATTTTAATGGGAGTCAGACGAAGGCTTAAGAGTAACGGGGTTAATTAACATTTTTAGAATCACGTAGCTCGAATAACAGGGAAGATTATACAAGATATTTGTATACTATTTCGATCAATTTTATTTAATCTAGCGTAACATATATGTACGATTAGTTGTTATTTTATGAATTCATGTGCGTTTGTTTGTTATTCAATTCAACTTAATAATTATGTTATTCTGAAAATACTCGTACCTTGAATAACGTAAGAGACACATGATATATTTGTCGGTTGCTTTTGTCTAATTTTATTAAATTCAAGATAACGTATTATAAATGGTTGTAACTAAAATAAGTCATCAAACATAAATAAGGAAGAGATGCAATTTATGTACTGGCTCCCAAAGTAGATGAAATTTCCAACTGTCAAATTGTTGCACCTTTCATAATTTTAACGTGATTTTCGAATTAATTTTGAAATTATCCAGTCACGTCGAAAAAAGTAAAAAATAAAATAAAAAACATAAATACTAAAATGTTAATTCTTTGGACGGACAAAAATCTCATTTACGATTAAGAGCATCTCAACGAGAAGTAAAAGATCCTCGATTCAAGATATCAACTCATACTCATTGTAAACTTGATAATCTCTTTTTAGAGGGAAAAAAAAAATTTATGCAACGATAAATTTACATGTATGTGTGCACTACCAAAAGTTGTTACCTTTTTCAGCTACAATTGTTGTATAAAAATTGTTTTTGATGATCAATAGCATATAGATATATGTATTTGTAGTGATCAGTGTAATTGTATTTTGATCTGATGGCGGCGACGACAATGGCGACGGCGGCGGGGGCGTTGGTGCTTCTTTACTACGTGCTGAGCCGGCGGATGTCATCGACCCCAGCAGAGGAAGATTCCGTCGGCGGTGAGTACTCGAGATCGAAGGGTAGATCTGCGAAGAAGCGGCTGGCTCGGCGTCCAGCTCAGGCGCCTGCAACATGGCTCGAGACGATCTCTACGCTTTTGGAGACTCTGAGGTTCACGTATTCGGAGACTCTCGGTAAATGGCCGATCGGTGACTTGGCTTTCGGAATTAATTATCTAATTCGAAGGCAGGTAGGAATTTTTTCGGAAAGATTAATTCATTTCTTAAGAATTTTGGTTCTGTTATTACTGTTTTTATGCATTTCTTTATCAAAATTAAGGTTAATTTTTTATGCTGTCTTAACCTGTTTATGCGATTTGGTTGATTTTTCTCTATTTTTTGAGGTATATTCATGTAGTATATCGGTTATGGAGCCTGATTGTTGATAAAGTTGAACTCTTTGATTGCTTGTTCTTCATAAATTTATGAGTTTTTTTATGAACGGATGATTCTTCCCAAATTTTGTTAAAAAATAGCTTTTTCGTACCTAATTAACTGATAGCACGGTTTGTCCTGCTGCTTGTTTATTAATGGCACTTAATCCAAATTTTATTAGTTTACAAGATAACTGTACAGTTTGAACAATAAATTGAGGAAAATTAGGATTTTCTTGCATTTAAAGAATAGAACGTTATAGAATGGTTATATTTCAAGTAAATAAAATTGTCATATGTAATGTAATTTTCTAGTTTTTGTTACATGAATATTCGTCTATGCGTATATCTTAATGTAATGTTCTCTTTTTTGTGCCCCCAATGCAATCAAATTGTTATATATAATGTTATTGTAACTAAGATGAGAGTTTGGTTTTGTGCACGTTCATATACGTGCATTCAATGAACTAAACCTCACTTGCTTTGAATTTTCCATGGACCATCTCATGTGTTATGTTTTCTGTCTACAACACCTTAATTTTCAAAGTTTAAACATTTTGATAAAGAGTTGGTGTGCAATTCAATATAATGATTTTGCAGGATTCTTTACAAGTTGCAAGTGTATATGCTGGTGAAAATTGTAGGCGACTGAAAGGCCCTGTAATCATTGACCAATTGTATCATTATTTGAAATTGTTGACTTTTTGCTATCTTTTCTCAAAGAAGCCATTTCCAATATTTTTGGAGTCTGCTGGCTACTCTGAAGCAGATGTCCTCCTTCAGAAGCCCAAAGCAGGGGTATGATTATCTGGTGTACATTATTGAGAACCCAAGTATTTTTCCTTATTTTCTTTCTTATGATACCTAATATTTATTTTTACAGCTTCTGAAACCTGCTTTTACCATTTTACGGGATGAAAATTCAAAGTGCTTCCTGCTTCTGATTCGTGGCACTCATAGTATTAAAGATACACTGACTGCAGCAACAGGTGCAGTTGTCCCCTTTCACCATTCAGTTTTGCATGATGGTGGGATTAGCAATTTGGTTTTGGGATACGCACACTGTGGGATGGTTGCAGCTGCTCGATGGATAGCAAAGCAAACTACTCCATTCTTACTCAAGGCCCTTGAACAAAACCCTAACTATGAAATCAAGGTAGAAATTGAACATATCACTGGATGCTTTTCTGGGTACCACTATTCCTTATATCTTCTCATAATTTTTTTCTTTTTCCCTTTTGGATGGGGTGGGAAGTCGAAAGTGTTTCTGTTTTTGGGTATATCCGGCTCTTGGTTTTGGTTTTGTCAACTGAATTGTTATTGTCATATAATGGAATGCACTTCTGATCAGCATCATTTGAGAGGGAAAGAAATCTGGTGCTAAAAAGTGCGTAGTTCCCATGCCTTTTTAAATATTTAAATTTCGTGACCTTTGTTCTTTTGAAAGTTCAAGTGTTTCTGTTTTTGTGTATATCCGGCTCTTGGTTTGTCAACTGAATTGTTATTGTCATAATGGAATGCACTTCTGGTCGGCATCATTTGAGAGGGAAAGAAATCTGGTGCTAAAATTATTTATTAAAACTGTGTAGTTTCCATGCCTTTTTAAATATTTAAATTTCTTAAGCTTTGTTCTTTTGAAAGTTCATTTGCTATACATACCTGCATATGTACATATAATATACTTTTGTTGGTGTACATGACCAAGCTTCCCATCTGTTTTCCAGATTGTTGGGCATTCACTTGGTGGTGGTACAGCTGCACTGCTGACATACATTCTTCGAGAACAGAAAGAATTATCTTTGAGCACTTGCGTCACCTTTGCACCAGGCATGTTGCAATGTGCTCTTCTCTGGATTGGGAAATATATGATATTCTCCAATGGAATATAACAGGCCACTAGTAGTGGCAGTGGTATTAGTTATTTTACTATTACTATAGGCCTGCACCTATATTCTGCCTTATGTCTTGTTCTTTTTACTTTAGTTGTAGTTAAGCTTACAAGGTCTCTTGGTGCACAACATTCGTTGACCGCATAGTTTTAGTAGATGAAACTAGGAAGAGAAAATCATAAGATTAAGACTTTAGAGTACTTTGGAATCTACAGGTTTTAAGTTAAGTAGAAATACAGATGGAATACATGGAATGCCCCTTTTAATTATAGTGGGAGTAAGGATGATAGCTCTCATGTTGTTCCCAAAAACGATTTTTTAGGTATTTAGCTTCAATTATTAACAAGAGGGTCTTGAAGATGATGTAATGCATATGATTAGAACAAGTTGTGAAATGGACAAGTGCTACAAGGATTTCATGTGATAAGAAGATAGATATGGGGATGCCTATAGGCTATAACCTTAAAACTTTAAACGGCTTATTAAACTAATTGTGCTTTATGATTTGATCCCAGGAAAAAAGTGTCCTTTATGATACTTTGTATTGTGTGGTTAAAGAAAAAAATTGTTACATGAACACAACTTAAGATGTTAAGATGGATGTGTGACCATACTTTGATTGACAATATAAGAAATTTGAATGCATGTCAGCAAGTGGATGTGGAATCATCTGGAATTGATTGGGAGAACAACTTAAGGTGGTTTGTACACGTCGTACTAGACCTAAAGAAGTTTTCATCATTCACGAGATCCGATGTGATTCCCATAGAGCGTTTGACTTGGTTGCAGGCATTTTGAGTACATTGTATCACGCTATGTAATGATGGATTGAATGGAGTGGTGAAAAGGATTATCGTAATTGATTTCAAATTTATTGAGCAAGACTTAGTTTGTTATTGTCGTTATTGAAATTGTGATATAGTGTTGATTCTGAAATATCAATACCTTATGTGATGTGTCCTTCATTGTTTACTTAATTAAAGGGGGAAAAAAAAGAACTACTTTGAAGGAAAAAAAAAAAAAAAAACCTAATGTTACTTCTTATCAAAGAGAAAGAAAAATATTGTTCTGTTCTTAATTACAATTACCTCGCCTACAGCTGCCTGTATGACATGGGAGTTGGCAGAATCTGGGAAACACTTCATCACTACAATTATCAATGGTTCTGATCTGGTTCCTACATTCTCAGCTGCTTCTGTGGACGGTCTTCGTTCAGAGGTGGTGTAATTCTTGTTCTTTTTGGAAACATTTGAACTGGGATGTCTCTTGGTGAAGTCAATTTAATTTTAAGCTGTTCATTTTAGCAATTAGAATTTGCAAATCCTTATGAAACCCATTGTATCATCAGGTAACGGCATCGTCTTGGTCAAATGATCTGATTGATCAAGTCGAGCGCAACAGAGTTTTAAAGGTCATTTATCGATCTGCCACTGCTCTTGGGTCTCGTCTACCGTCTATTGCCTTTGCTAAAGCAAGGGTTGTTGGTGCAGGTGCACTTCTACGACCTGTCTCGAGCAGCACTGAGGTTAGACGTTACATAGTTACAGCCCTTGATGTGAACAATCTTGTTTGGAAACAAATTATAGCCTTTTTCCTGCATTAAAGATACGTAGTAGTTTTAGATTTAGAGCATGTTAAGCTAAGCTTTAAAGGTTTACTTAATAAATTTTTAAGTAAATAGTTTTCTACTGTTAAAAATTAGAGACGAGCAAGTTAGTTAATTTATAGTAAGGTAAGAATTATTTTGAAAATAAGTAACAGCTTTTTTTTTTTAACTAAAAGTAATAAGAAAGTAAATCACCTCTGTTTGGAAATCACTTGAAAAGCAACTTCTGTTTACCTTTAAGCTTAGCTGTCGTTCTCTTATTCATCGAGGAGACATGCTAGTTTCTTCCCTGCTAACTGAATTCAATGATGAGTCGCTTTCATTAATTGGTCGAAGCTACTTCGTTGCTTATTTATTGTGTATTGTTAATTATGTTGTTATTGTTATTCAGATATAAAATAAAAAACAACTGCTGTGTTTTCATATTCGGTGGAATACAGGTCATGATGAAGCGTGCGCAAGATGTTGCTCAAGCAGTTGTTAGGACTCGCTCTTCCATATCATCATGGTCATGTATGGGACCTCGCTGTCGTGCTGTGGTTCCTTCTTCTGATTTGCCCCAGGCCACCCCTCTTTTTCCCGAGACATCAGAATCTACTGTGAGTGAGGATATAAGCAGAGACCTGTACACAAACAAGGCAGAAAATTATTCGTCATCTGATCAATCAGGCATAGATGAGACTGATGACGATGATGATCTCCACGCAGATAAAGCAGTCACTACATCAACTATGGAGAATATTACAGAAGGCGAGTTGTGGTATGAAATCGAGAAGGAGCTCCAGAGGCAGGAGGAGGAGGCAGATATCCATATACAGGAGGAGGAAGAAGAAGCTGCAGCGGAGGAAATTACCGAAGAGGAGAAGGTACTGTCCGATGCAGTCGAAAGTCGAACACCCATTTCTTCCTCGGACGTTTCAGAGAATCTACATTTCTATCCTCCAGGTAAGACAATGCATATGGTTTCTATACCTTTGTCTGAGGCAAGCAATTCGAGTCTCAACGGTTCAGTAGACGAGCAAGTTGGTATCTACGAGACGCCACGAGAATTGTACAGTAAGCTTCGATTGTCAAGGACTATGATAAATGATCATTACATGCCTATGTACAAGAAAGTGATGGAACAATTGATCATACAACTGGAAAAAGAAGTTGGTAACGAAATATTAACGTAACAAGCTCAAAATGGAGCAAAAATACACTGACTATGCCGGATTTGGCACATTTTTCTTTAACTCGTGATGAGTGGGGATTCTATAGTGTATATTTCAAGTTAAAAGGGGATTGCTGGATAGTTCTGTGAATATTTATAGAATACATTTCACTACTCTTTGATCATATAATTGATTGACTGCTGGCCTATTTGCCTGTTTCTTATTAGATATCTAAAATGGTCAGAATCAACTTTTAACTTTTCAAAAATCCTGTCAAACATCCAAAAGAGCTTTGTCGATGAATTTTTAATCAACGTGATATTTTGCAGCTGTTATGATCCTCGTTTGCTAAAAAGTTCGAATGTAATCATAAAACAATAAAGGAAAAAACATTCTTAGCATCTAACTCATGAACTAAAAATTACCATTTCACTTGAACTAGAATTTAATTATATATTTCGGAGAAAATGGAACAACCCAAATTCCAGAGTTCCCTTGCCAGTAGCACATATTGTACTAAGCTGTGAGACTATTATTTTGATCAGCTTGAAAATCCCTCAAGAGCTGCAGTGACTGACGGTAGAGATTAAGGTCCATGCCATCTACATTCCTACCTACTCGTGCTTTCAGAATTGCCTGAAACAAGAATATGACACTTATTTTATTTTATTTTATTTTTTTGAAAAAACACGAGATGCACATACTAGAACCATACCCTAAAACAAGCAGCCTAAACATGCTGCTACAAGGGGATCTAAAAGGGACTGAGGGGTATGCCATCAGCTAACAAAGAGGCTAGTGCATTCACGAGCTAGGTGCACAGTCAACTTTATCGCAAATATAATGCAATTCTTGTACCTCATTGCTGGCATCAATCTGTAGTTCTCCAATGAATTGATAGATAGAACCCATTCGAAGACTGAGGTTCAAGTGCTGTGTATTGACTCTCAAGGTAGCACTTCCATCAACAAGTACAGCCACTGCTTCTTCCACATTAAACTCCTGGAGCTTTCCAGTTACCCGAATCGACGCCCCTTGCTTGAAGTGTGGTGAAGAGGGATTCAATTCTTCTAACATTACCAGTGCACCAGAGCTTATTGCTGATGCAGCCATCTTATGGAACCCTACAAATATAAAAACTGGTGCAAATTTTTTCTTCTTATGCTGAAAAATATAAAGAAATTAAAACACAAAATACAGTAAAAGACACTGAACCAATCTCAAAAGGTGATGCATTGAACAGTGTCATTCCACAGAAGTAAAAAATTCAAGAAAAAGCATTCTTCTTTTCTTGAAATCGAGTGAATCAAAGATATCTGAAATTAATTTAGACATGGAAAATGCGCATCAAATATTAAACCCTAATCAATACATACACAAATTTATACATAAGAGGTACCTTTAGGTGAAGATGAAAGCTTCTGTTTGTGGGTCGACTATATAAGTTGTATGAACGCATCATTATCTTTGAAAATTTCTTCACTAGTCCTCAACCTATAGCTTGAAGTGGCAATTTGATCCTTAAAATTTAGTTATAGTTACCAATAACTGTTCAAATTTGGGTTAAATAGTGATATGATCCTCGTATTCTAATTTTATGAAGTTACGTTTTAATGGAGTCTGCGCAGAAATTTGATGTTGGACATACTTTAGAAGTGAAGGGAGCCAAGAACTTCAAATAGGAGCAGTGATGAAGTAAAATATACACGGGGCTGTGCATATATTAAAGATAAATTCAAAATCTCTACGTAAATTAAAAATAAAAAAATTGAAAGTGTTGCAAAGGCAGTTGCTCCCCTTTGCACCATCGGGTAGTCTTGAACCACATGTGGGGACGGGAAGCTACTTGAGTAGCGGGAAGAACTTTAATACAAGCATCGCATCACAATTTTTACTTATTATCATATGGGTAAACGATTAATAGCCCTACTGGTTATTATATAAAATAAAACAAGAAAATTGCTGCTCATGAGCAATAAGATCATTGTGCTTGAAAGTCCAGTTATAGGTCTGCAGGATTTGATGCTGTGACTGAACCTCTACAAGAATTTGATTAAAGCCTCCACTTGGATCGTCTCGAAAAGAAAATATGTATACACGGTACACTAGATTCGCCACATTGCACAAAATAAAGAAAAGAGACGTATCGTATTAATTTGTCCAAGAAATGACTTCTTTATGCAAAGAGAATATATAAGATAGATTCAAACAAGGAACCAAAAAAATTGTTACTCCTAAGAATGATTGCTTATTGTCGCTTCTTGTTTGGCCTTCACGACTTTGTACACCAAATTAACATATACAACCTTCCCCAACAACCATAGAACATGTAACTATTTTCTTCGACCGGGACCGACCCTTGAAAAATACACTCAGCTGTTCACATTGCTGTGTCCTTTTCTCAATCCAAAATTGATTTAATGAAACACTTGAGGTGAGGCATAGTACTCACTTTCATTAAATACAGGTCTTAAATCTTCTTTGGACATGAAATCCAATGGGAAAGAAACAAGATGTCCTTTCACAGACTCTAATCTCTCCATGGGATCTGTGCATTTAACTTCTCCATCTTCGTACGATTCTAACTTATTCAAGGTTATTCCTAAATCAATGGTAGTATGACCGAGTTTCTCTCTCCAGAATGCCATACATTGTCGGAGTGAAGCCCTGGATGCAATCACACAAGTTTAACTACTGGAATGTTAATGGGAAAAGAAATTTAAGGATTGTGTTGTACCTTGTATGTATGAGATCGTTTGGTATACAAGAGAAAACGTCTTGGTAGATCATCGTATTTGTCTGTCAATCACATATTCGAAAAGGTGAAGACTCGATCACATGCAATATAATGTGAAATCATATGTTTTAAGCATTATGGCCTTCCCAAAGTAAATTAACGTATAAGTAAACTTTTTCAAGTCTAGCCATGCTCAAAAAGAAAAAGTAAAATATTCAAATGAAGCTTTTGGCTAGACCTATTTTTTCTAGCAAAAGAATCAGAAGTTTAATATTGTCGCAGCATTGTACAATTCTCACCTTTGCAGTAGCCATCCATATATCCTTATAGGTCGAATCAATCACTGGGTCTCTTATTTGATCAACCTAAAAGGGCAAAATCAGCTAGTTAGATCATAAAGAAAAAATTATTTATTTTACAAATCTCATTCCTATTAAATTTGTCTTTGCAGTAATAAACGCAGGGTATTCTCGACAACCTCTCTTGCATGGAGACCAAGGTGCTCGGACCATAATGAAAGGCGAAGACTCAATGCAAATTTTCCAGCTTTCCATGACTTGCCTCCCATGCAAGACTCAACCAATTCTTTGTCCTCAATAAGCACACCGATCTGTAAAAATTACATCCATGCGACAATCAGAAAGTAGCTATGCCATATGATACAAGCTAGCCATGCCGAAATATTAATTTAAGCAGTTCAGTTAAAATTTTGGGCATACCTCAGAATCTCTAGATCCAAGTAAACTTCTGTCATTGATATTGGCTGAGCCAATCAAAGTTGTATGGTCATCGATTATCAAGATCTTGCTATGAACGTACACCTGAGGAAACAAAAGGAATATTAATACTCCAAGTATATATGAATACTACACAAGCTCTAAAACATATCTATTATTTTGTGGTGTAAATAAACAATCTGTCCCTTCCCTTTAACCAGAAGAAAAAAAAAAGGAAACTAATCTGTCATGCATTTTTGTGTAACATCTATTATTTCAAACCATCCCGCAGGAATAAAATCCAGCAAAGATTGTCCGCAAAAATTGCAGGCATATGGAGGAAATCATAATTTTACATAAATTTCAATAACTGTCTACTACTACGTCTACTACTCTCTTTATAAAGTTTATCCAAACAGACATGTCAGGGAAGTACAATTTCTTTCTACTTCAGCCCCATTTTCTTGTTAAGTCCCTTGGTAGTTCCTTTAGCACCATGTGACAACTGGAGCCTATCATGAAAAAATCGGGCTGCGTGTACAAAAATGTGGTTTTTATTTAATCATATCAAGTTATTTCTAAATGTTGAAGCTCTAAAGCAATCTTAGTAACATTTTTATTTGTGTCAAATAAGTAATTTAACTCGTGCAAGATTTCACCAATAAATGGACCGAGCAAGTGGATATTTGGTTACTCTCCAATATCTAGTATTCAGCGATATAGCAATCTTCATCAATGAACTTTTCTGGCATGGATTTGCCTATGGTTATTAGATCAGTATCCTTCAAAAAAACAATTTAGCATCCCTAGCAATCTTGCAAGTCAACCACCATAAAAGTCACATTTTCCCTTAGCATGTGGTCAATAACTTTTCTTCCCAACAATAATTATGTTGAAATTTCTAAATTATAATAAATATTTCACCTATCATAATTAACGGTGTATATTTAGACGTTGGAATTAGGATATTGATTTTAGAAGATTTCTTAGAAGATTAAGTTATTTGTTTTTTTCCTTTTTTACTCTCATTCTTGTACTATAAAGGTGTATAATTAGGTTGCAATATTTATTGAAAAATATAGATAAGTTTCCTCTGTTTTATATGGTATCAGAGCCAGGCCGTGCCTAAGTCAAATGACAGAAACTGACGACATTAGTAAGGGGTCAATCTGAATCTCACGATGATGCAACAGAAGTCATCCCCACAATGGCTTCCGGAGGAATCGACAACTCATTATTCCAACTCACAGTAGAGAAATTAAACGAAAAAACTTTAGAGAGCCCAATCTATCAAACTAGTGATCGATGGAAAGGGAAAATTGGGGTACCTGACCGGTGAAGCAAAGAAGCCTGCCTCAACCGACATCGCCCGCTTGCAAAGGTGCAAGTCAGAAAACTCTCTGGTGACGACGTGGCTGGTAAATTCCATGAAACCCTCCATCGGGAAAACGTACATATTTCTACCAACGACAAAAGATGTTTAGGATGCCGTTCGAGAGACTTATTCCGATTCTGAGAACACTTCCCAAATGTTTGAAATCAAGTCAAAACTGTGCCAAATGAAGCCAGGTGATAAGGAGGTCACTACATGGAAATGGTGGCACTGTGGCAAGATCTCGTTTTGCGTATGGAAGAAGAATGGGACTGCCCAGGTGATTGTGCACGCTACAAGAAAAAATTAGAGAGCTAAAGGGTTTATGAATTCTTGGCCGGACTCCATCGTGACCTAGATGATGTCAGAGGAAGAATTCTTGGCCGGAAACCTTTGCCTTCGATGTCAGAGGTGTTCGCAGAAGTTCGCCGTGAAGAAAATCGAAGGAAAGTGATGCTGAATAGTGAAAAAATTGGGGCCTGTTGAAGAGGAGGTGTCAGCCTTAATGATAAAGGATAATGGGTTTCCTAAAATTGGGCCTAAACAGGGTTATATGTCTGAAACAAGGCCACGAAATTTAGGATACACAGCAAGAAATGGATCTGCCGCGAATTTTAGTAACAGGCCTAGTTATGGGCTTATATTCAAAGGGTGCAATAAATGTTCCGGGTACAAGGCGACAAAAGGGGCAACCTTGGTGCGAACATTGTCGTAAACCAGGGCACAAAGAAGATATTTGCTGGGATTTGCATGGAAAACCGATCAATTGGAAACCAAGTCAAACTAATAAAAACCGTGGCTACCAAGCCACAGTCGACCATTGAAATCCTACCTCAAACAGTGCATTCAATCCTGAAAAGATAGAGCAACTCTACAAGATATTTTCAATCTTCAAACATCTGGTCGTCTTCAAACATCTGGTCAATCTTCTCCAAATGGTCCATCAAGTTCATTAACTGACACAGATAATTTTTAAGAGCTTTAAAAGCTGCCACTCAATTTAAAACTCTTATGGATTATTGACGCAGGAGCATCTGATCACATGACAGGCTCCCACCATCTTTTTTTCTCATATTCAACTGTGAGGGTAATCTTAAAGTTAAAATTACAATCCGTCGCAGGAAAATGGAGTATTCAAATCTCTGACTCTAACTTTAGAATTTGTCCTTCATGTTTCTAATTTATCAAGTAATTTGCTATCTATAAGTCAGTTGAAAAAAACTCAAATTGCACCGCTAAATTCCTTCCTTCACATTGTGTTTCATCAAGGAAGACAATTGGCAGTACTAATGAATGTGAGAAACTCTACTACTTTGATGAGGTTGATATGAGTAAGCAGAGTCAAACTGCAATTTATGATTCTGCATGTCTTTAATGATAGTTAAATTATGTTATGGCATTTTAGAATGAGACACCCAAATTTTCAATATTTGAAACGTGTATTTTCTACCATTTTCTTGAATAAAAAACTCGTCAATTTTCGATGTGAATTTTGTGAACTTGCAAAACATCAAAGAACATCATTCCCAAAATCCACATATAAACCATCAAAACCATTCACCGTTATTCATAGTGATGTATGGGGTCCTTCAAGAATTCCTAATCGGACTCACTCAAGATGGTTTGTTACATTCATTGACGACCATACTCAGATTTGTTAGATTTACTTGCCAAAAGAAAAATCTGATGTTTCGGTTTGTGTTTATCAATTTTCAATCTATGATACAAACACAATTTCAAACAAATATTCAAATTCTGCGCGCAGACAATGGCACGGAATATTTCAACAAAACTCTGGGAGATTACCTTAAAAAACATGAGATAATCTATCAAAGTTCTTGCGTCAAAACTTCTCAATAAAATGGGATTGCTGAACGGAAAAATAGACATCTTCTAGAGGTTACTAGGACTTTATTGTTTACTACAAACATGCCAAAGGGATTCTGGGGAGATGCTATCCTAACTTCCACTTATCTAATCAATAGAATGCCCAGTCGTACTCTAAATTTCAAATCATCCTTTCAAATATTTCAAAAATTCTTTCCAACCTTACGGCTCATCTCGAACCTATCCCTCAAAAATGTTTGGTTGTATCGCCTTTGTCCATGTTAACAGCAATCATAGAAATAAACTAGATCCTCGAGCAATTAAATGTGTTCTTCTCAAATATTCTCCTACTCAAAAGGGTTACAAGTGTTATGAGCCTTCCACCAAGAAAGCCATTGCAAGTCTCGATCTCACATTCCTTGAAAACGCTCCATATTTCCAAAAAACCTCTCTTCATGGGAAGAATCCAAGTGAAGATCCGTAATTCAACTTAGATCTTCTCCTTCAGAAGTCTGTTCCAAAACCCATTACTGAAATTATTACACCACCTAGTTCTTCTATGCCATTAACAGAAGGAAATTTGAAATCGAGGGAAGATGTAGAAAAACAAAGTGACAAGAAAATGCTTGTTTACTCAAGAAAACCAAAAGTAAGGCACAAAGAGAACCTCGCACCCGAGGTGCCAAGAGAGTCGGAACTAATGATAGCTCCAGAAGTCTATAGGACCACATAATTATCAGATATTAATCTACCCATCTCACTCAGAAAACAAACTCGGTCATGTACTCTTCACCCTATTTCAAAATTCATGACCTATAATGCTCTATCTACAAGTTTTCGCAATTTCACCTCACCTGGATAGTACCGAAATTCCAAAAAATATTTAGGAGGCTTTAGACATTCTAAAGTGGAAAGAAGCGGTAATGGAGGAGATGCAAGCATTGGAAAAAAATGAAACTTGGGAGGTGATGGATCTGCCTAAAGGAAAAAGACCAGTTGGGTGCAAATGGGTCTTTTAACTTAAAATATAAAGCTGATGGAACAGTAGAACGATATAAAACTCGGTTGATTGTTAAGGGATACACAGAGACCTATGGCATTGACTAAACCGAGACATTCAAACCTGTGGTAAAGCTAAATACAATTCGAATACTTTTGTCATTAGCAGCAAATTTAAATTGACTACTTCAACAATTGGACATTAAGAATGCATTTTTGAATGGAAAATTGGAAGAAGTTTACATGACACTACCACCAGGTTTTAGCAAAATAAATGAAAAGAATCAGGTATGTAAGCTCAAGAAGTCGTTATATGGGCTCAAACAGTCACCAAGAGCATGGTTTAACGGACTTGCAAAAGTATTGAAAATGCAAAGATACCAAAAGGGCAATCAGATCATACTATGTTCCGTCGACAACTTGAAGATGGGACTAAAACAATCTTGATTGTATATGTCCATAACATAATTTTAACAGGAGACAACATAGTGGAGATCGAAAGACTAAAGAAGAGTAACCACTGAATTCGAATTGAAAAATCTGGGACAAATGAAATATTTCTTAGGTATGGAAGTAGTCAGGTCAAGAAGGGGTATTAGCGTCTCACAAAGGAAATATGTCCTTGATCTCCTTATCGAAATCGGGATGCTTGAATGTAAACCAAGTGATACACCTGTTGATGTGGAAAAGATGATGTGGAAAAGAAAAAGGAGAATACCGATAATCGAGTGGACAGAGACAAATACCAACGATTAGTGGGTAAACTAATCTACTTATCACAAACTAGACCTAACATTGAATTTGCAGTTAGTATGGTGAGCCAACATAAGCACTCTCCAAAGGAAAGTCACCTAGAAACGGTCTACAAGATACTCAGATATCTGAACGGATCTTCGAGAAAAAGGCTATTCTTCAAGAAATGTGAAAGGAGAGAAGTAGAAGTTTTCACAGATGCAGATTGGGTAGGTTCCACAGAAGACAGAAGGTCTACTACCGGATATTGCACGTTTGTATGGGAAAATATGGTAATATGGAGAAGCAAAAAACAAAATGTAATAGCTAGCTGAAGTCGAGTTTAGAGTAGTGGCTCAAGGAATATGTGAAGGATTGTGGATGAAGAAACTACTAGAAGAGCTTCATGTTACAATAAAATTTCCAATCAAATTATATTGTGATAACAAAGCGGCCAACGGCATCTCTCTCAATCCAGTCCAACATGATCGAACTAAGTGTGTAAAAGTTGACATAAATTTCATCAAAGAAAATGTGGAAAAATGGACTATTTGCATGACATATGTTCCCACACACGAACAAATTGTGGATATCTTAACCAAATGACTACCTCAACAGAAATTCAACGATCTCATTCACAAGTTTGATATGATCAACGTTTACTATCCAATTTGAAGGAGAGTGTTGAAATCTCGAAATTATAATAAATATTTCACCTACCATAATTAACAATGTATATTTAGACGTTGGTATTAGGATATTGATTTTAGGAGATTTCTTAGAAGATTTTAAGTAATTTGTTTTTTTTCCTTTTTTACTCTCATTCTTGTACTATAAAAGTGTATAATTAGGTTGTAATATTTATTGAAAATATACAGAAGTTTCCTCTGATATATTAAGAGCATGCTAACAATTTTATTCCAACAATAATTACTGTTAACGACTAAACAAACAACAATTTTCTCTCAAGATTCTGGACACTGGAGAATATATTTTATTGTTCTGAGGGTAGACTTCACTACAAACTTACTATAAAGATGTTAACTGACCACAACATTCACCTGGCAGGTTAAACAAGCGACTGACTACACTAAAGGTTTAAGCTACTGAAGTCATATTATCAAAGAATACCTATGATTCAGGAACTACATGATATGATCAAGGTAGAGGCCGTATGCATTGGAGGTCTATATGAAAATTGCAAGCATACCTGACTAGAGGCCACCGGACCGTCATCAAAAAGTTTGCCATATGCTCTCAAACCATAAAAAGATAAATAATCTTGCATTCTTGGCCCAACAAGATCAAAAAGATTATGTAATATTGAATTAGGTCCTCTGCATATTGTTCGATATTGCCAATGCATAATAGCTCTGACAGATGCAGCACCAGCATCATCCACACCACCCTAATTTAATATAACAGAGTCAATAACATAAAATACTTTCTGCAATTCCTGAAAGATTACCCAAAAAGAAGTGTCAGTACCTGGAAGCCAGGTAAAAGAGGTATCACAATGATAACCCGGAAGCACTTCTTCTCATTGTGGGCTCGCACAATACGTCTATATAATGCATCTAAAACACGATTACGTATGATTTCATCTCCTTCTAGACCTGAGATGAAGAATTGATTCTGGAAAAAAATTGCACATTAAATACATATCAGGTAGAAATAATCCTTCACACTTTTAGAGCCTAAAAAGAATCCAACAAAGAAGGATAACAAATTTAAACGATAACGATGCAAATTGTTGGCAAATCAGTTTTAGAAGATAATCAACGACCTTAATTAAAAGATTTCAGTCGTCATCATCAGGATTATCTCGTTAGTCCAATTTATAATTTCTTTTTATTTGCCTTTTCATGCTTCCTTCCTCTACCAAATAGTATTCACTATGTATCTCCAAGTTCCAATATGACGACTTGCCATGAACTTGTAGAATTAGCCATCTTATCACATTCTCTATGGAATCTGTCTTAGGACAAATGATTTTTCCTTGATCACAGGCCACAAGAAGCATTTTTATATTTACTTTCCAGTCTAGGTATCAGAGGAAAGTGAGCAGGTATATTCAATTCAATCAGTAGAACTATAATTTATCAGTTCTACAATACCAGACTTACTGGGTGCATTGTTTGATAAACCGTTAGGATATGCATGACGAGAATTTATACTTTGCATAGATATAAGATTGTGGTGCACTTATAACTTGTGGTTGCATAATAAGATAAATGGGCAAAGATGCCAGGATTCACATTGGTTATGAGTCAGCCACTTCATTACAAATGGGACTGTTTCAAGTTTTTTGCTGTTTCTTATGCTATGCGTTTGAATCTATCAGCAGGAGTCTTCCGAAATTCCACGCTGTTTGTGTGCTTGATAATTGTGTACTTGCATTTTTATAAAATGTGAAATATAGTTCTGTGCACACATTATAAGATATTGGACATACTCGCTCCATTGCTTCCAACATAAACGTACAATCTTATGGACAAAAAGTAATATCACTGACATTAGAACTTGGGAAAAAATATTTATTACAGACCTCGATATAAACATAATGTTCAGCCTTTTCAATCAGTGAACAATAAGCAATGTGTATACTTTCTTCAATTTGGCTTGTTCCTGCAGACCATTGACTCACACTCCTTATAACCTGAGAATCATACAGAGGTCATACGAGTGAGATATTTTGCAAACTAAACACAGAAATAAATTATCTGAAGCACCTATGTAAAAGCTGTCAAGCAGGAAATCAAAATAGTGCTAGACAGACAAGGCAAATGCGCAGACCTGAATAGTTTGTAAATTTCTTGTGCCAAAAGTTTCTTTCTAAGCGCACATATAAAAGACGTGAACATAATTTTTTTTTCAAATTCTTCAGTACAGTTGTAAGCAAATAAGTAGTCAAAGATCATGTCCACATATGAAAATAAAATATGGCAAAAGCATAAAATTTTATGCTTGGTAAATAATTTAAATGTGACAATTTCAGATCTGTAAGCTGGTTAAACATACTTTATATCCACCATTTAGTAGGACCTACAACCTTAATACCACTTATTATCCACACATTCTGTAGGACTCACTGCCTATAAGCACTTAAAACAATAACAAACAAGCACAGAATTCTCAGGGTTGTAAATAAAGTAAATGTGACTACAATAGTACACTTTATGAGAGACTTTAAAGAGCATAATTAAGCATCTCGTCAAAACAAAGACGATTAGGCACTGCAAGAAGTAAAGCTCACCTGGCAGCGACATGCAACACGAGGGCCGACCTGTCCAATTTCATCTGGAGAAACAACGTGGTCACCTCGTTCCTGCATTTCCCACCATTCTTTCTCTGAAACTGCTGAGCCAGGCTGTGTTACACGGGACAACTCCCTCTGGAAATCCAAGGTGTCAAATTCATCAACGAAACCTTTCATTGGCATATCCGAAATTAATGGTTCAATTTTGGGTTTGCGGAAAGAGAAAGGGCTTCTGTTGACCCTGTTTGGCTGAACCTGGAGATCACGTTCAGTATTAAACCCATTCAGATTTGAGTCTCCCATTACAATATCCTGCTCATCTGCCTCTTGAGGAATAAGTAAAGGTACATCCTGAAAGGATGATCGAGAGGAAAAAGAATCGTGTCTTTTCACGTCTTCATGATTTCCATCACTAGACTTATTCCCAACCTCTAACACTCTGCTTTTTCCCATATAATGGGGTATAACCATGTGGTGTTGAGGCATAAGTAGTGGAATTGCTTGTTCATTGGGAGCTTTATTTCTCTGCAAAATTGAGTAACAATGTGAAATCACATGACAATCATAGGTTTACAACTCATAATTCCAACAAAGATATCAACCTTTGCATAGTTCCAACGTTGCACAAAGTGCCTGGCTACATCACGACAAGGCGGTCCCCATAAGGCGCAGTGCACATCATGCCATGGCATCCGCGGATATTTTCTTCGATCTAGTTCATCCTTCATCGTGTCATCCCAAGTGTTTGGTTCTGATTCCCTGAAATTTCGTATCATGTGAAGCATTTTGCAATTGTTTTGAAGAAACTCTTTTGAAAATTGGAACTAAAAAATGCAATGAAGCAAATTCCTAGTATAGTCTGACTGTAATAAAAATATGACTAATACAACTGACAATTTCACAAAGCACGTGACAGCATTCATGTCGACAAATGATCGTGATTGCCTCACATGTTACTGTCAGTTACCAAAGGTAGAAAACCATCTAGAGGTATATTTGTTAAATATTTTGCTAATAATTAGAGCAGATCAAATAGGATACTATCAACTAAAAATCAAGATTAGTGAGAAGTGATCAGATAGTAGAGCATTTTCTTAAGCTTGATTCTCAACAAAAATAGCCAGAAGCACACTAAAATGACAAATTCTTGTATCACTATATTCAACAACAAGAAGTAGAACATACCTTGGGTTGTAATAATCCTTGCCAGGCCATATAACAGAAGGATAGTCTCCCACTTTATGATCAGGCGAGTCATAACGGCCAAAGCATAGATCAAGTCCTCCTATGAAACATATCTGGTGATCAACGATGACAATCTTTTCATGGTGGGACCTGTATATGAGTAGATATGACATCATCATGGACAAACTTCTGTTTGATTAACAAATGATAATCAAAACAAAAACTGAGGAAATATAAGAAATGCCTTCTCATACCACAAGTAGACCCCACTAGAAAAATGATCAGGATAGCGAAGTACTCTGACATTCTCATGAATGTCTAGAAGCTTTCTCTTGCTATAGACGCTGTTAATTTTGAGTGCAAGAGCAAACTCTTTGTACAAAAGAATGTAAATCTGCAAGGATAAGGTAAATATAATCCATAAAATATTCAAGTGACTCAAATATGGTATAGAAAAACATTCTTTAACAAAAACAAGAAAATGTATGTATTATATTGGATATCATGGTTAACCAATGAATAATGAATTTTCAGAAAGAAAGAAATGTGCTGATAAGTCTCACATCAATCCTCTGAAAAGATAGCGCCAACAAATAAAAAACGTTGGTGTTGAGTTGTTCAATAGAGATGATAGTCAAGTCATAAGCTTCCTATGGTAAAGCCGATATTTAGCACATAAAGCAGAGAAAAGAAAGATTCCTATGCTAAAGCCACCACCATATAGTCTAAATTTATTACTCCGTACCTTAAGTTCTGACCGTAAAGAAACATAATTAAAACAAGTATTAGATTTATGTACAACAGGATAACATTCAATAATTAATCAGAAAGAGAGACCAAAAGCTAGCTCAAAGACCTGACTGTGTAAATTTGTTAGCCATAGCACTGTATATCGTTTGAAACATGTGGTTATTCTAACAAAAATTTCCAAAACGCTACCATAATAAATCTAAACGGTAGCCATTAGTAGGGATGCAAGTAAGTGGAGCTACTCACGCTTGTGTCATAAAATACTCGAGCCAACTATTCTTTGTCATTTTTTCAGCTGCTGTTTTGATAACCACAAACTACTCTTGGCTACAAGCCTGCAAGCTGTACCTCCTCTCCCTTCATTCTTACATAACCCAGGAGGTAGAGCCATTGCATAATATTGACAAAAACCTACAGGCCATGCGATTTACCTATTCTTTGGATTTATTCACATGAAAGTTTAAGACAACGGGAAATTAAGCTTATTTTACTAATTCTAGGGATCTCAATCATGTTGGCTCCATTCTTTGAGTTTTCAAGTTCATAGTTCATTTTTTACTAGTAAAACTATAAATCAAGAGCTTAAACAAAGCCATTACAACTAGCTTACTTAGTTCATGCATGTACTTCCATTCAAATTCATCATCTTTCTAGTTTGTTTCAAAATCAACGTCTGAACTTGGAAATGTGTCCTAGTCTCCCAAACAGAACACCACAAAACTCTTTTACCCTATATTATTAGCATATGAACTAAATAAATATTGTTTTCATCATGACATTATGTTTTCGACCATACGGAGTTTAGCGATTTCTTATTTAGGGTTATCACATGAATCATAAATGAAAGCTCCAGACCTCGTCTTTGGAATTTTGTTTCTAATTCACATAATAAATATATAAATAATATGAATATTTTTTGCCTAATTTTATATGTTTGACATAGATACCATATACTGACCGCTTAAGTTTCCTTTACACACTTCAAAATCATTTAGCAGTAAAATCATCAAGCAAGTTGCATTATGATAAATGATGATCCATTCACTTAATGAGAATCCAAATGCCACTGTTGCAGCCTTCACCAGAACAACCACCACGGAAGCCACCAATGATGCTGAAAATGGTGATAGTGTATTTTAGAGGGAGAGATCAAACGTGTCTTCGGCTCATTGGAATCTAAGTCCACCTTCCAGATGGTTCTTAAAGAGGGAATGATATAATGCAGTGACAGTCTCTTCAAGAAAGAGCATGACCAGTCCCAAAGGAAGTTGTGGCAAATTCATTTTGGAAACAACAGCAAAGACTTTACTCTTCAGACTATGAATTCAAATTGTGATACACGAGTTGGTGCTACTTTCACAGCTGTGCATTGAATACTTTACTATTATTCGAGTTATTTAATGTATCAGCTTGACTCAACTCAATTGCATCCCTAGCGTGTAGAAATTACTAAAAACACAAATATCTGCAATCAAATCGGTATTAAGCCCCAGTTTGAGCTCCATTAATTCCAAAATGTATCTCTCTCTCTCTCTCTCTCTCTCTCTCAACCAGACATTCTCAAATAAAATAATATTATACGTAAATCTAAAACTTTTCTTTCTTTTTAACCACACATTCTTCAAAAAATCACTATTACAAAATACATTTTTTTCCCAAAAACTAATTATAATGGAGAGCTCAAACAGGGGCTAAATGTGTTTGATATGTGCATTCCTCTCAAAATTCATTCCAATTTTACAGACAATCAACATTTTGAAGCAGAAACCAATGCAAGTGTGCCCCTAACCACTCAGATAAGGCATGCTACAATAGGAACTAATAGAAAATTTACATGAATTAAATACCTGAACACCTTGTTTGGCTTTAGCTTCCAGTAAAGAATCAAGACGAGAGGATGCATGAGCATGAAATGGACGTCGTAAATACAGTTCTGGGCACAGCCACCATCCACACATGAATATCTGCATGAGATACTAGTCATTATCCACGTGCTTGATAAAATATCAAATAAAAAAATAAAAAAACTGATGATATGCAGCTTCAAGATAAGTACCTCCGATTTTGCTGCTTCAATTGCCAAAGCTATAGCTTCAAATGCAGCACAACCATCAACAAACCACTGAGCTTGACTACCATCTTCAGTCAAACCCCGTGGAGGAGCAAAAGACCCGAAACGGTGAGGGTGACACCAACCCTCTGGTGGCCGAAGACCAGCATCATTAATTGCAGCAACCCAGTCTTTAACTTTTGCATTGCTTTTGGTTCTTAGCTTTATGCTTCGAGTACCACAAGTCACCTAGCACAGAGATCTATTAATTTATAGAAAGAGCAAGGGTTTAAAATTAATGATAAAAACCTTATTTGACTTCAGCACATGCCATGAACCAAAATGTTGTTTCTACCAGAGTACAAATGATATCACCACCACCACACACTGGCTGAAAGTGGAAGAAAAACACCAGAACAGAAAAGGTTCTTCACAAAATAAAAGAACTCATAAGCTACTTACCCTGAAATAATGGCGCAAAGGATTGTGGTCCTTCACTTCTTTTGCCAAGGATACCCTGCCCTCTCCATTACCATCTGAGGCCGGCAGAACATCAAAAACAATTATATCCAAAAGATTGGTGTCAAAAGGGTCTTTGAGAAAGGCCAAGAATCCAGGTTTCAATACGGCCCACACCTTCATGTATAACAAGATTATATTAGACTTGAATACTTATGCTTGTAAGAATCAATTCATATACCATTCTTGGGGCATTAAAATGGTAGGGGACAGAGCATATCGCAGAAGAAATTGTAACTTTAGTGTGGCACAAAGGACTACAGCCATGCACTCGAGCTGAAAGACAAAAGGCAGAGTAGTACATAAAGCTATATCCCTAGAGCTTTCTGTCAGACATACTGACAAAATAGAATACATCCCAGACAGAATCATCATCATTCTAAGTTTATTGAAAACTAAAACATTTGGCCAGCTTGTGCTGATGGAAGTTGTCCTTGGCAACATGAGTTGCACAAGTTGACCCAAAAAGCTCTATAGGTTGAGAGTCGTGTGTCATCTTTCTTGCTGCATCACCAAGTGCTAATACAAGTCAATAGCCGAGGCATAACATATCAGCAAGACGAGGAAGTAACTTGCATAAAAAATTATGACTTCTATAATTCAATGATATAAATACAGATTTCCAGATCAAGCACTTATCATTATAAAGCTACACGATAGAAAGTAAATTTTTTACGCATAGTCCTGCATGTATATTCATGTGGTCAATCCATTTAAGGAGAAAAATCAGAATTCAAGGTAGCCAAATCAGACTAATTCCATCATTCATTCAGAGGAGAGCTGGGTGCCAGAGACGCTAATTGTTCAAAGCCGAATTAGTGGCTCAACCTCAAAAGGCTAAAAACTTTAGGGAATCTAAATATGAAAGGTTGACAGCCTTACATTTAATGCTCAACTACAAAAGGCTGAAAAGTTAACAGAATCTAAAATATGAACCTTATGATCCACTAGATTTCCAACATACGCAAATAATTACTCGAGGACGCCACTTTCATCACAAAATGTTTGGTCTGAACTCCCAGTAAACAATGAGACCATTCCAATTCACTGACAAGCATGCAAATTGAAGGAAAAATATTATCTACAGAGTCAATAGGAGCCTATGACAAACTGAATCTGCTTTATTTGTGAATGACCTTCATAATCCCTTCCAAATTGTATGTCTGAACCAGTGCTCATATTATTAAATTAAATTAAAGATAAGATAACCAAATAGACACCTCACATATCTATCCATGACTGAGTAAGGAAAGCATTCCATTCTTCTCTGTATTTATTCATTGGAGAGACATCAAACAGAAAGAAAAGAAACCAAGGATTTTACATTCATAGTATCGACACTACTTAAATGATTGCTGAGCATAGAGAATACACGCACAGATAATTAAAATCCAAGTAGGCCACTTCCGAGCAGATGTTAATAGAAAAGCAATTGTTCTATCCAAATACAAACACAACCTTAATGAAACACGATACATGTACATGAAGCTGACCACATCTAAATGCGTGAAAATTTCGAAGAAAGATCAATGTTACCTTTTGCCAGATATCTCTGCAACAACTGCACCACTGGCATGAACAGCATTTTCTGTCATCATCATCGTGCAGAATTTTTGGTAAATGCTTTACCATAATATACTCTTCCTTTAGCTTAGGACCATATTCTGGCGAAAAAGATAACTTTGAAACTTCCAAAAACTTGCAAACCTACAATTTGCAGTTGTTCACTCTAAAAGTCAGGGGAGGAAAACTTTCCAGCAGTAAATCTCAAGAAACAAAGATTCAGCTTACACCAATATTCACAGAAAATTCCACGTGATACTTGTGTTAAAACAAGAAGCTTAATTTAAAGAAAATAGCAAACAGTTATGTACTAGTTGTGTTTATAGCAATTCTAATGTACATATGTCTATTTATCATTTCAAAGACGACAATGGTTACAAATATTTAGAGAATCCCACCATGACATGCAATACATGATTCAAAAATATCTGTTGAAAAAATACTGTACTAAAATAATTACCAAGACATGTAGAAATCTTCCTATTGTGCACCTATTAGAGGCTTCCTACTCAATATCATATTCAACTATTCTCCTCACTCAGCTTGCATGTAAGCTGCCACCAAACAGACTATGATAAGAAGGCACTTTACTTAGACCTCAAGGAAGGGTAACTAGCTCAACTTAAAATACAGTAAGCAAATGTATATCGGCCTTTATCAAGTAGTGAGTCAAGAGAGCGTAGCAAAGAATCTAGACTGATATAAGATAAATTGGTACATGCTAAACATGATAATATTTCCCCCTTCTACTATAGTTAATACTGCCAATACTTTCGTTCTGAACCTATGAAGAGCATATCTTCCGTACTTAGAAAAACTCTTGCTCCAAAACATCTTGAAGAGTTACTGAACTGAAAAAAAATATTTAAAAAAAGGAATGCTGTTTTACATCAATAGATATTGCAAATACAAATTACCCTCAAAATTATATAGCAGCATCAAGAGAGAGGCAACCAATACCTCTCGGGAGTTCACGATATCCATATTACCAAGAAAGTGATTTAAGTATCCCTGCATTGCTACTTTCGCTCTGTCTGACATTGAATGCTGCCTTCCAAGTGCTGGCCGGATAATTGGCAGAGCGGCACTAGACGGAACATCTCTGAACAAAAAACCACCTGTAAGATTAATAACAATTACAACAGGAATCAAACTATTTCACTTTCTTCTATAAGTCATGTGTGACTAAAAAGCACCTGTTTCTAGCACTCTCATCATTACGTGCAGGAAGCACCTCATCATCTTGTTCATCTTCATCTTGCATAACTGTTGCATGTTCTCCTATTCCTAAATTTTGAAGCCATTCTCTAACCTTTGGAAAAAGTTTTTGCATCGGAAGTAAATCAAAGAAGGATGGAGATCAATAATCCAAAAAAATAAAAAATAAAAATTGACAACAGGGGTAGTTTAAGCCTAGAACTCTGGCTCCTTTCCATACAGAAGACCAGAAATCAGGACATTCAACTGATATCCACTTTAATTTGAATATATAGCACCACATAATGTTATTACTAGACATCAAAGTAATGATCTCAAGGCTGAAAAGATATAGTATAAAAACATAACTGACGTGAACCTAAATACCTGCTCTTGCTTCTCGTGCATCTCCTCAAAAAATGCTCGTTTTTTCAGAGTGAAGTGTAAATAAAAGACTTGAGAAGCTTTCTTCACTAACTGCCACTTAAACTATGGAACAATGGGATGGTATTAGTGCTTCAGAAAGGAAACTCGAAACAGATCAAATGGAAATATAAACACCTAAAGTACACATTTATACAAAAAATATATAACGTATTGTTAATATTTGCAGAATAACTCGTACTCGGTCCATTTGTCAAGTTGTTGCAATTTCATTAAACCCAAAAGATAATGAATTGATTGAAATTTCATTTTTTCTTCGTCTAAAGAAACAATTGTTTTCATCACTGAAGAAAAAGGAAGGCATTAGACTCAATTGATTTTGAATTTAAAATTCCAAGGCAAATACATCAATTACAATTAGATATAATAGTACAAATTCCAGTATCTTTTAAGAACTGAGTCAAATGTTTTTTTAGTCACTGAACTTATACATTTGTCCCGCTTTACTCACTAAACTTTAAAATGCTTCCAAGTGATGATTGAACTTTAACACGTTGCACTCCATCACTCACTTGTCATGTTTCATTAATCACTGAACTTTAAAAATGTTTCAAAGTGGTCACTAAAATTTAATAA
The DNA here is from genome assembly GCA_903798255.1 of Fraxinus quadrangulata. Taxonomy (NCBI): domain Eukaryota; kingdom Viridiplantae; phylum Streptophyta; class Magnoliopsida; order Lamiales; family Oleaceae; genus Fraxinus; species Fraxinus quadrangulata. The sequence goes on from CAIGRB010138508.1 coordinate 28,037, forward strand.
GTTGCACTATCTCTCACTCGTCATGTTTCATTAGTCATTGAACTTAAACATTCGTCATGTTTTACTTACTGAACTATAAAATACTTCCGGCTAATCACTGAACTTCACAATATTTTCGAGTAAAGTTGATTTTCTATGAGATTTGATCTAGATCGAAAAATAAAATAAAATAAATATCGACTAAATAGTGACACTCTTTATCTAAGATGAGAATATTGATATTAGTCCAGAAGATATAATTTCTCTAGTAGTCAAAGCTATATTTAAGGGTAAAGAAGAATGCTAGCTTCAAATTGACATAAATCTTTTGTTTGATGCAAAGAGTTCTTTTGAGGAAAATGAGTTTTAAATTAATGATTTTTTTGGAGAATGTGTGGTTAAAATGTAAAGAAAAGTTTTGGGTTTGCGTGTAATATATTTTATTGTGAAAATGTGTAATTGAAAATAAGTTTTCTAAGGAAAAAAAACATTTTTTGTAGAATGGTAAAGATCATAATCTTTCTTTACGTAGAGAAAATAAAATAGAGAAATTATTTCTTTATTTCGATTGCATCTTAGACACAAATCAAAATTAAAAAATTATATCCAGGCAGTGAAATTTTCGATTTAGAGTCAATAATATTAATCAAAACTAACAAAATATAAATATTAGAGTTGTCACAACGTAATTCAAAAGGAAAGAAGGGCACCTTCTTCACGAGGGAAGCGTGATGAAAGTAGACTTTCAATGACTAATAAAACACGTTGAGTAAGTGATGAAGTGCAACGTTTGCTTTGAATATTTTTAAAGTTCAGTGATTAATGAGACATGATGAATAATGGACTACGTGTTAAACGTTGATGATTACTTGAAAGTATTTTAAAGTTCACTAAGTAATGCATGGCATGGTATAAATTCAGAGTGTAATGAAACATTTAACTATTTAAAGAACTAAAAATTCAACTTCTCGACGCCATCAATTCCAATCAAATCGCACCACGACTCCTATATATGCATATCAACACTCATCAAAGGCTAAAAATATAAAGTCAAAACTAATACCGAAACAAATTTTTTTTTTTTTTT
>CAIGRB010138557.1:14333-65425 GCA_903798255.1 Fraxinus quadrangulata
TAAAAATTTAAGAATACCTTAAATTTTTTCTTCTTATTCTAATTTTTTTTTTCAATTTAAAATACTTTTTAATGTTCTTGCTTTTTTTTTCTACTTTCTTTTAATTTATTTATCATTTTTTCTTAATTTTTGGTCATTAATTTGTATTTAATTTAATTAATTATTTTTAATTTGTATTTAATTTATTTTTCGTGCTTCTCATTTAATTTATTAAATCATTTATTTTTTATTAGCGTCGAAGTCTTGCGTATGGTAGTTACAATTCGGTTCGCTTAATTTTTCGAGATTATGTGTTATTTCATTATCTCTTGTTCAAGTTCTAATATTTGAATTTTTGTAGGATTGAGTATCATTTAGATGCAGAGTTGAGACTGATAGCAGGGAAAGTTATTTGGAACAGTAGTTTTGAGAGTTTTACTTTTGTGTTGGAGTTGTTCGATAATCAACACGAAGATATGTTACGACAGTCTTTCCTGTAGCCCCTATACTAGTTGCGAGAGGTGCAGTATTCAAGACAGATCATCGATGCACTGTTATGTTGGCTTCGGCCAGTCGACGGCGATACCCTTCATTTCGACCTCAGGTTAGTTTCTCAATATTTAAGTTTGCCCTAATCACAGGATTGAGGACTACAGTCGACGAGGCAACCATTGAGAAAAGCAATAGATTATACAAGATGTACTTCCAGGGATAGAGGACGGTGCTTCTACCCTAGTTGATGAGCGAGATCAGGGAGTGCGACCAGATGTTAGATAGATTGAAACTTAGGGGTTGGTCTATATCCTTGAGAGCGTGATGATGTGTCATCACAAGAAGGCTGTCGTCGACATTTTTCATTTGCAAGTTGTTGACAATATCGATGCGTTCAACAACTATCCATGGGGCCGAAGATATTTTGAGGATACCATACACGTCTTTATTAGATCACACTCGAAGCTCCAGGGGTCCATGCGTAAGTACGATATATATGGATTGTCTTTGGTAGTGCAGGTAAATGTTTAACATAATCGATGTTAAAAAAAAAATTTACTAAATTTATATATAATAAGTTTATGTGTTGTAGATCTGGGCATTTGAGATGGTCCCTCTTTTAGGTACTCAATTTGTCAGGCGAGGGGAGACACGTTACCCTCGGATACATCATTGGTGATCATCCCGAGCATACAGCTGTCCGTCCGACAAACTATTATCAGCCATCCTCAATAGCCCTCAAGTGAGTATTAGACATTATAGATTTATATTATATGCTGTTTCATTATTTTATGATCATTAACTAGTTGATATGTCAATATGTCCGCTTGAGGTCCTAATAGAGTTATGCCATCGAATGAGGAGGAGGGTCGTGGGTTTGTGCGATCAGCCCCCATCGAGACCCTCAGGTGAGTATTACATATTGTAGATTTATATTGTATGTCGTTTTAGAATTTCATCACATGATCATTAACTAGTTGAAATGTCAATATGTCAGCTTGAGGTCCTAATAGAGTTATGCCATCGAATGAGGAGGAGGGTCGTGGTTTTGTGCGTGAATTAGTCATTTTGCATACTCCACGAGACAATATGTCTGATTCTATCCTGGACCGAGAACGGGTATGAGAATTAAATATAATTTATTGATTATCGATTTGTATGAGTTAGCATATCTTAACTAAGTTAATAATTTTTAATGTTATTTGTACAGGAGCGTCGACGATCGCCTCTGTCCTCGATGGGATCACCTCCGCTGTCGATGAGATCTTCTTCTCCTCCATCCAGGCACCTATCATGTGGATCTCCTGCACACAGTGACCTGTATGTCCTTCTAGCGATTTTATGGCAGACATGAGTGAAGAGATGGGCACGCTACGAGTAGAGGTAGGGGCGTTACGATGAGATATCAAGTTTACGTCAAGATGTTGTAATGCTTCGCAGCCATGTATTAGACCTTGATTGGAGGTCGTAGCGCTTCGAGGCGATATAGCAAGACTATAAGAAGGTGATAGATGGGATGACAGAGAGGGTGATAGAAGGGGCGACAGAGGGAATGATGGAGATCGAGGTCACTCCACTGGCCAGATACTACATTTTGGGCGGAGGTGGCCTTGATGATAGAGGTGCCCAAGGTAGAGTTGGTGGCGGAGGTGGAGGGGGGTGGCGGAATTAGTGAAGGAAGTGTCCGAGATAATGGAGGATGGGGTACCCCCGATGACAAAGGGGGCCGCGGAGGCAGAGGTGGGGTACCCTCGTGACAGTGGAGAAGAGGATGCCGATCATCACAAAAGGTAATATGCGTGTTGTTGACATGTCGGAGTAGGTGGCAAGAGGTCGAGATTTCCGTCATAGTACGTCGTATCTCCTTTCACGATTGAGGCGAAGATGAGGACGTTCGTCGATTGGATGTACCCCAATCTCTTTCGGGAGGTGGACCATGCCAAATGGAGAGTGTTCGAGACAGAGTATGGAAGAATTATGCCGGGTTAAGTATTCAACAATTTCAGTGAAGTATACTATGCTAACTCATCTATATTTCTTTTAACTTTTTTCTGTTTATTTTTTCAGAGATCTCAGAGGCTTATAAGTGGTTTCACTACATCACTACTTCAGTGACTTGGCTCGCTGACGTTGTAAGTGAAATAGTATAATGTTATTTATTACACATACATAATATTTTTGTTTATTAAATGAAATAACTTCCTCTATTTTTTTTATTGGTGTTTCCTGATGTAGCACATCAACCTAGTTATGGACTTATTACATGATCGAGCTCGAAGATATCCAAAATCATTCGAAATTCCTAGCCGACATATTGAGCACCAAGTTCGTACATGTCGTTACCATTGAGCACCATTCGCTTCAAATTATAGGTAGTGAGTGTGTATTTCCTGAATATATGCTTGAGTGGGTCGTAGGGATGTGGCCAAGTGTTAGAGAAAGCCATGAGTGGGTTGTACGCATATATACATTCCATTGATCGTGAATCATCACTGTATTGTCGTGTAGATTGTCTTCGCTGATTCCACTATATATGTGTACAACTCCGACCATTCATGTCTGACACAAGGCCAGCTCGAACATAACTTGGAGCTGGTGGCTGTGATCGTTCCCTTGATGGTTGTCCAAATCGGTGTGATTGTAAAGGACAAACTAGCAATTGTGCGGGACACACGATGGCGAGACGGTCGAGATCATAAGTATTTATAAAAATTTTAACTGGAAAACTTAGTTTTTAGCTACACGATACCGAACTAACACGTTATTATTCAATTCCGGGGCAATTGCGGTATGTTTGCAATAAAATATATTAATTTTTTGAATATAGGACATAAGATTGATGGAATCAACTAATCATGGATACAAAATTGGAGGAATAAATTAGCATGCGATTTGCATGAATTTGAGTGTGATCTGTAAGTATTGTATATTTAATTGTTCATTTATTTATGAAATAATTGTAAATATTATAAAACTCATGTAAATATTGTATAATTTATTCATTTATCAAATATTTATAAATATTGTAAACTCACGTAAACATTATATATTTAATTGTTTATTCATTTATCAAATATTTATGCTCAAGGTCCCTCAACTATGATTTTGTAATTTGGTCCTTCATTACACAGCAACATTATTACACATCGGTCTAATTGTCATTTAGGGGAATTTGAATTGTACAAAATTAACGAGTATGTCTTGTTGCTCCACACCTGCCGTACCTACGTGATTGAGAAAACTCACCGGTAGACGGTATTCTAGACGTACGTGGACGTTCAGACCACGCGGTTCGACTTGCGGTGACAACAAACTATTAAGGGAGAGAATATGGTTGGGAACTTCCCAATCGATCTCAGTAGGTAGAGAAAATATAGTCTCGACATAATGTTCTCGCTACAAATCCTTTATACATAGTCACCATGACTGGAGCTCGCATAGAAAACTCTCCAACTGAAATCGATGACAAGTGCATGTGTTATCAGTCAAGTCCACCATGTATGCCATATTATGTGCACATTTCATGGAGAAGTGTAACTCATCCAGTGGTTCAACATTCAACTTTCTTGTAAGCTTTGCAGCCTTGAAAGTTTATCCTCATGAGTCGGGGCTAGGAAGCTTATGTAACATTGTGATTTCGCATGTCGGTCGTGAAACTAGTGTTGCAACTTGTTACGAATGTTCTCAATTATTACGATGATTGGTAACTCTCGATCTTGAATAATGCATTGAGAGATACCGCATTGTTTGATGTCATCATGCTGTATCGACATCCTGAAAAATATGATCGCGCCTAGTGTTCAATCCCCATTTTTGTCAGATACTCGCATACCGATAATGATTTACTTCCTATTTCCATGATGAATTTATTACACTCTTCAACATTATAAGCTCTGACCGCTCTCCTGAACAATGAAACGAAGCCTTTGGTCCGATATTTAGTCTTCATGTTGCTTTGTATATGGTATATGCATTATCCATGATGTGACTCGGGAAAAATTTTAGCGATACCATTTTTTATAGACGGTCCTCGATTAGTTACAAAGGCAAGGTCCTCGACTTCCCCGATTACTTCCGTCAACTTTGTGAAGAACCAACGCATCAATAGATCATTCTCGTTATCTACTATATCGAATGCTAGAGGGTAAATTTAGATATTGGCATCTTAACATGTTAGCAATAATTAACTTGCCTTCGTATCTAGCTTTTCGAGTTGTACCATCGACTAGACTAGGGGTCGTATCGCATTTCGAAATCTCCGAATACATTGTCCAAGAGCAATGAAGAAAAACTTAAAGCAATTCTTGCCTTCCGTCTAAATAAAAAATACCGAGCCATGACTAGGTGTTCCCATGCAATACCTGACCAATTTAGCATAACTCTCCTCAGTCAAGCCCATTAAATCCTCCAACGCACATTCTTTGGCATTCTAGGCTTTCGGTAGCTTATGACCAATCCATACTCTTGACGGACATCGTTAATGATGTCCAAAGGTCTGTAGATCGTCCGTAGGTCCTGACACTTGTGCATTATCTATTGACCAATAAACTACGCTAGAGCTTCATATTTTAAGAATTTGCCATTCATATAGACAGATTTATGGGCATGGATAGAATGTCTTTGATGTTGAAAACTACTCGAGGAAAAACCCAAAAGAATCTAGTCTTTCTACAAACTTCGACAGATAGACTTAGTAAGGGTGAATAACTCATCATGTGTGATAGAAAAACTTACTGATGGAGGAGTAGCATCCAATGAAGAAAAATGACATTTTGGGATAATTAGCGAGTGCCTAAGACATTGAAAAAGGCGGTTAGAGATTACAACATGTAACAAGTTAAAGCAATTATTCTCTGTGCTTGTAACTATAGTTAACAGCCATACACACATGACTGACATCCAGTATTTCCTCGCATGAATTTTTTTATTCAGAGATATTTTGACAGAATTTTTTGCATTTGAAAAAAAAATGTGATGGAAATATTAAATCCTATCCATCCTTGTACATCTGAAGAATAGCACTACATTGAGCAATAGACCCTAAAACTAAATGGTTTATTAGACAGATGATACCTTACCCATGACACAATGGATTAGTATCCAAAATACATAGGCATACATCGTCTTCATATACCTAAAATCAAATTGAATTCAATTAATAGTTAGAGGAGAAATAATAGATAGCAATAAACATAGTTTAAATTCTTATGTTTAACATATTTGTCAATGGATTAGTGTCTATTTTTGTCGCTTGCAAACGCCAATGGCAATCGTCAACAATGACTTGTCTGATTTCTTAGTTTTGAACTTAAAGTTGTATTTTAAGTGCAATTTGATGCACAACTTCCTGCAAATCTTTCTTTGTTTCAAACAGTTGCTCAACATATAAATCTTCATAATTGGGAACTACATACGAATAATTAGATGACAGTCCACTCGTTTCAGCCCCTGTGTCCCTACCCCATTCATGTCTCCGACGGGATAAAGCAATCAAATCCTCTTTTTTAAATTTATTGTCATTCTCGTTATCGTGGACTACCGACGAAATTCTATGTAATAGTGAGATTACAATGGGGAATAACTGACTCGAGAATAACCACATCATCCTCACAAGCCATCTTCATTGTGTATCATAAATCATTGGCATTGTGATCCCCTCCAACCGAATCTTCGTGTTCACTTTCGACGACATCCTTTATCATTAAAGTCATCCAAAGAGGAGTCATGTACATTTTGTTCAATTTAAATAATTCATTTCTTCATCACAAGAGAGATCGACATTTAGCCTGTTTTATAAATTATGGTACATTTCCGCATATGTTGTACTCTCCGTTATGAAAATTGGAATACCACCACGTTTATCACTTGTCCATCTTCATATCCATTGATCTTTCTCATCCAATTCGAAGTCACCAAAAAAAAAAAAATTGGCATTATAACCATATCTGCAAGACGAAATATAATTTTTTAAGAAAATACATAGTCCTTCGACTCAACTGTGGCAATAGAAATTTTTTAAAAAAAGTGGAACAACCTGAAAAAAAATCGGTTGTTAATAGCCGAAACAGTCGGTTGTTCCGACTGTTTAATGTAAAAAAAAAATTCGACTATTTTTATCAATTAAAACGTATAAAAATTTAACAAAAAGGAAATAAAATATACGTAAATATATTTACCGATTCAAAGTGATTGATATTAAAAAATATTTTCTTCTTCAGCATTCGATAAATTTCAGAGATTTTAAGGTTGAAGTAGATGAAAGTTGAGAGAGTTTTTATCTGTATTGGAATAGACAGGTAATAAAAGTTAAGTGATTTTAAAATTTTAAATAGAAAGTGTTAGGTTTTCAATTGTTAACTACAATAATAATATTGTCTTTTAAACAAAATAATATTTAATAATTATATAATTTATTTAAGGACATTTTTCTTTTTTAACATCTAAAAAGTCAATGTAAAAATATAGCATAATTGAAAAATCAAAGTAAAATTAAGACTTCTTGATCTCACGATTCTTAAAAGTACCCCTTTCTTTTTATGGGGTCTAATTATCCAATTTTGCTTTCCACGCTGAATTTTTAATATATTGATTTTATCATTTTATAGTTAAATTGGTCCACGCGATTAGATACTTATAACATTGTTCACTGGGCAAGATACTTATGACATTGTTCACGGGGCAAATGTTGCCAATTTTACCGTTGACAGCTTCGTTCTGGCCCATTGCTGTTTGCGCGCGTGGAATCAGTCAACCTTAAATTTGTCTACTGTTACACACAATCATACACGTGTCCTTGTTCTGGAGCTTTCCACTTCGCTGGCTCAGACCACCATGAGTGGTAGGTGTCCCCTTATCCACAGCAATGCTGGACAGTTCGCAACGTTCGAATGGTGCATTACTGGGTCCCACGTGCACTTGAGTGGACCCTCCTTAAGTAGGACCCACAAATTCTATAGCCAATCAAGTATCTTCATGTCCATATATGTGTCACTATATTGTTCACAGCAGCCACATTGTTTATTTTCTTCTTATAAATCACACTTCAGATCCCAATCAAAAGCCCAAGTAAACACATACACATACACCCACAAACACTCATATATAGAGAAAGAGAAGGGTTGTTGATTGAGGTGAAGTGGGGTGATGGGGGGTGGGGGTAAGGGTGGGAGGTATACCTCAAGAACACCACAGATTACATCTGATAAGTCTGTAGTAAATAGTACAATAATGTTCAAATTCCGGCCAATTGCACCGAAACCCGTCGGCGGAGAAGCGGTTTCCAGTGGTTTTTTTCAAGAGAAAAGTACAAAAAATGGAAGTGCAAAGAGAAAGTACGTTCGGGTTCGAGGGCGGCGCCGGCAGAATAATGATCAGAGCAAGAAAAGAAGAAGCAAATCTGAACCTGCTAAGGAATTAGGAAATGAACATAGGCCATCGGAAAATAGTATGGCGACTCTTCATCTATTGTCAGAGAGATCGAGTCATAACGTGAATTTTTCTAGCAGGGATTTTCTGCGCAATCTTGAAGATGGTGATGGAAAAACTCGAGACGACATGATAGATGATCATAAGATGATGGTGGGTTTTGGTGGCCAGCTGGGAGGGATAGAGGCCTTGAATCCCTCAGTGAGTCAGATAGTAGAGGTTGAGCGTGGACTGGTTGAATCACAAAAGAATATGATTAGGGCTCTTCACGAAGAAAAAGAAGGTCTTCATTGTATTGCCAGAGAAGCTGCTGTGGATATAATCGAAACATGGATTAACATAGAAAGTTTTACAGATGCGATCATGGAAGGAATATGTTTAGGGTTTTCAGACAAAGAAAAGCTCAGTAATCTACATATAGATACAAATCCTGGGTTTGTATCCGACAATTCGAACAATGTATTATGGGTTAATGAAGCCTACAGGAGGATGGTACTGGGTGTAGAAAATCAAGAATCAGCAGCATATCAATTTAGGGTATATTTACTAATTAAAGAGAAAAATATGCCCTATTTTTGGACAGATTTTGCATGCAGAGTGAGGGTTGAGTATAATTGGAATGGACGCAAGTGTACAAGAACAGTGCCATGTGATGTTTGGAGAATGGAATTTGGGGGTTTTGCATGGAAAATGGATTTAAAGGCTGCACTAAGTTTAGGCCTTTAGAAGGTATATAAACTAATTACTATATAATATAAAGAATGATCTAATGGGTATCGGTGCTCATCATATGCTAAACAATCGTGACATATTAATTTATTGGTGAATAAACTTATAGCGAGTCTCAACATTTGAATTAAATTTATTATCCACCAATAAATTGATACGTAAAAGATTTGGTATGAAAATTCGGTAAGTGTAACATAACCCTTCTTATAAAACTATATAATAAAATATATTTGACAAATAATATAGAATATATTAACTGCTTTTGGCATCATGCGCTTGGATCTTTCTACAATAAGTATTATTCTTTCTTCTTCCTCGTCACCTACCCCCCTCTCTCTCTCTCTCTCTCATGTATGTAAATATGTAAGGTTTTTTTTTTTTTCCTTCCGCCAATTTGTGTGTACAAATTTGCATTAGAGCACGTTTGGTTGTGTTTAAAATCAAGTTTCACCTCACGTTAAAGCACACAAATATGCTCTAGCCTCCAAGTCTACAAATTAGTTTGGAATTTGTATTTAAATAATTTCTAATTAAACATAGTCAGCACAAAGAACTATATGTATATTGTCTTTGTCTCTGAGAGGGTGTAATTTTGTTTCGATAGATATCAGATTGTCTAGGGAAAAATAATTATTTTCCTCATTTTATTTTCCTATTTTAATATAATTTTTATGGTCTACTTAATTTTTAGGGAAAAAATTCTTTTCAGGTTATTGGAGGAAGTGGAAACTGGAAAAAAAAAAATACTAATATAGTAGAAAGATTAAAAATAAAAAATGTCAAGAAGAAAAGGTTAAGATCGAAAAATGCAAAACAGGGCGAGACATAGAGGACCACGTGTACAATTTATTATTCAATTTTTCAGTAGCTAAATGATTTTTAAGAATTGTCAACATCCAAATGTACAATTTGATCTTATAGTCCATTATTGTATAGAATATTGGCAATATGTACAGTGGAAAGATCATGGCTATATGGTTGAAATAAATTATTGATTTTGACTTTTTCAACTCTTTTAACTAAATCAAATGGGGCTAAATTTTGTTTCCCATGTGACTAAATTTGCGGGTTTGCTTGAACATAATTTTGGCTCAAGAATTCTTACTAGGAAAGGAGAATTTTCAAGATCTTCATGATTAAATCACTTTGTCGTTCCATGTTCCAATTCTGCATCTTGTTGAACTCTTATGTTCCAGTTTCGATCACAATAGAAGGAGATTATTATCTACAATCTATGTATGAAGACCTATGAGTTTTCATGTAAAAAATTTGGTTCCATGGACTTGTTAATTTTGGTGGAATTTTATATACTTTTTTCCACCATTTCAGCCATCCTTTTTTTATTATTCCAAATTGCAAGACAAGTTTTTGGAAAGGATATCAACTTTTCACTATTATTGTAGAAAACGTCATTACCTTTCTTTTTTTTGATATTTTCATCCTTATTTCCAATTTTTTATTATGAAATAAGGCAATTTTTATCTATTTTCTCAATTAAAATTGTGAAATGAGGAATATACCCTCCTCTTTAAATAAAAGAAAAAGAAAAAGAAAACTAATTGCAACCATAATCCTTTTTTTTTAAAGTGCAAATGATTCTCAAATAAATTATTAAAAGGGTAATTAACATATAATGTCCTTATCCTTTACTATTATTACGAAATACGTCAACACATTTCATTTTTTTTGCATCTTCACCCTTAATTACATATTTGATTGTGCAAACCATCATTTCAATATATTTTCGTCCAATTTCTCAATAAAAAAATTGTGAATAACGAATATAACCTCAAATTTAAATAAATAAATTTTAAAGAATTAATTGCAATTATAGTCACAATTTTTGTTTTTAAAATGCAAACGAGCCCCAAATAAATTATTAAAAAATTAGAAATTAAATTTATTTAAAAAAAGTGCAAACAAGTCAAGAATTAGAAATTGAAAAAACCCATTCTTTTTTTTTATTCAAATAGAAAGGTATATTTATCATTTCATAGTTTTTTATTGAGAAATTGAATGAAAATGATAGAAGTGATGGTTTGCGAAATCAAATGTGTTATCAAGGGTGAAAATATCAAAAAATAAAAATAAAAATGAAGTGTATGGACTTTTTTTTGTAATAATGGTGATAGGTAGGAGCATTATATACTAATTATCCTTTCAATAATTTGTTTAGAACATTTGTTTCGCTTTTCAAAAAAAATGGGACCATGGTTACAATTATTTTTTCTTTTTCTTTTTGTTTTATTTAAAAAGAATGGTATATTCGTCATTTCACAATTTTTAATTGAGGAAATGGATGAAAATAACATTTTGCGCAATGAAATGTGGAAATAAGGGTGAATATACCAAAATAAAAGATAGAGACGTTTTCCATAATAATAATGAAAGATGACAACGTTATGTACTAATTACTATTTCTGGAAATTGTTGGGAATTATTGGGAGTTAAAAGGAATGTTGTAGTTTAAACCACTACCTCATTTTTTTTTTAATGTGATAAGGGTCGAGCACCTTATATGGGCAATCCACGATTTGTATTTTCCAACGTCTCACATGCATACACAATGGACTTGACTTGAACCATACGTGACTACCATTATCACACGTTAGATCCATCTCAAAATCAATCTCAAAAAGATTCACAGTAAAAATAGATGTGCGACCAGCGAATACATATTAGAGTTCACTGTATTATGAACCTATTATAGATATGCAGTAATTCTATTAGAGGAATATCACATCTCGCTATATTCCAAACTCATTTTTCAACACTAATTCAAGTATTTATGATCATTCCATTGCTTATGGAACATAATTGAACCCCCCCACACTATATTATTGTATTTACACTGACTGAAGTTTGAGCATAGCTAGCATATTGACTAAAAAAGTTGACGGCATGGCAAATAATCAAACAGTAAATGCAGTTCAAACAACCGGGTCAGATGCAATCATTGCGGGTCAAGATGCAATCAAATTCTTCATAACCAAGTTCAAGTGGTTACTTTGAATCAAAATATTTCATTAAAAATTAGATGATTTTCCATAAATAAATATAGCAAGCTAAACATGTCTCTGCTCACATAATAAAACATGAATATGTTTTGTCCCATTAATTTTGGATTACAAGTCCTACTGAAATTTGGACTCATTTCACGATTATAAAACCATTTTCTCACAGTTGGCATAACTAACTATTAATAATCATAAAACGTGATCGATAATCATAAAATGTTATCGATAGTGGAGTTGACTGAACATATTCTTTAAAATACTCTCAAATTCCATTGATTTTCTTTCATCAAGAAAACATGTAAAATGAAGTAGATATTATAATGCAAACGAGCAAATAAACTGATTCCCATGGTGTTATGTGTTAGTGAAAAGACCTAAAATACTCTCTTTCCTTCCTCTCCGCTGACAATTTAGGAGTCAAATTCAAAATATCATGGATAATCTTATTAAATGGAAGGCGAAAAGATCTTTGCCCAAGAACTCAATTTTCTGCTTAAACAAAAATGGCTGCACAACAGTTTCTGCTGTTTGAAATAATCTTCAAGTTCCAAGTACTCGTTTACTGTCCCGTGAAGCTGTTTGTTCTTCATTGGTTCACTGCAATCGGCATTGTAGTTTAATTGTTGATACGAGTTCACAAGATTTAAGCGATCCAACGTTACTCTCTCTACTTTAGAGTATTTTCAAAACACTCTTTAAACATAAAATATTCTCTATTTTAGAAAGTCAATCTTTAAAATTATATTCCAAAAGACACTTTAAATTAACATTTTAATTTAGAGATTTTTGAGAATCAAATCCACTCTCTATAATTAAATAAATTCAAAGTACCTCAATTTTCAATGAAGAATAATATAATAATTTGGAGAGAAGATAGTGAAAATAAAATATAGAGAAAAAACAATAAGTATTTTTTGCTTTTAAGTGTTAAATATAAAAAGCCTCTTAAGATGTATGATCAAAAAGGAGGAAAAAATTTGAGTTTATGAAAAAAATATTTCATTTTGAGAAAGTGTAGTTAAAAATGAATTTAAGAAAAAAAAAGAGTTTCGTTTTAATGACAGTCAAACAAGCTTAATTTTTCCCGGGAGAAAAATTTTGCTAAAATGAAAAAAGTTAAAATGTTTTATTGTCACACTAGAAGAATCTTAGATTTTATTTTCACGATTGACTTTTGTTGACTTATGGTTGACTTTATTTTTAATATTTTGATCATAACAAATAAGTTAATTTTGGTTCTAACAATTGATTTTAAATCTTTAAAGCATAATTGATCAATCTAGGAGAAAAAGATCGCTATGAAAACTTTCACATTACAAATAGCACTTACAATGAAGGTAGAGATGAAATTTAAACGTTCAAACCAAATCATTCGAGACAAAAGTTACAAAAGTCAACCGTCAAGGGAAGCTCAATGAACTAGACGCTTCTTTATTTATTTGTAAAGGTATAACAACTTTAATTCTTAACAATAAACAACAAAAACTCAAAAACTATTTCTATGCGCAAGAAGTTATTTTGATTATCACTCAGACTAAACTTAAGACGTCCGGATCAAGTAGTGAGCATCCGGATCATCTAGATGTCCAGTTCATGTAACGTCACTTTTTTTACCGTTCTGATATTTGGTACAGAATGGCTACTTTCGTACGTTCGGAAATGAAAGTGGCATCTTTGTTCTCATTGAACTCCATAAATGCATTCACTTTTTGCATTCATTATAAGGCTTTCAAAAGAGCATTAAAGAGAGACCTTCTTGAACAAAATTCTATTGATCTTACATCTTACATCTTATTTATTATCAAATTATTTATTGTGAAAACATTTGATTGAATCAAATTATTCATTCATCTTCATCGTCAAAGTTTTCTTATCTAACAGTTGAGCTTTTATTTATTACTATTTATTGAAGTATTTATCTCTTTCTCTTTTAGTACTTCATTTATTCATATAAATTATTAAGAGGGAAGTTTCAAATTGTAAAATTATTTATCTTTAAATTTATGGGTCGTATTGAGATCCCTAGAAATTTCAATAGTTTAGATCATATCGAGGTCACGTAAAACTCAATATTGTATAAAGATATGTGTTCTTTGTTTGTATGTCATCGAAAGCTTTGTAAGGCCTTGAGTTGTGCCATAGATCAATCAAATATAGTGAAAAAACCTTACTTGTGACGGAGAGTTTGGTAATTGGGCTTTTGTATTTGTGCACAATAACTTGATTGTTTAATTCATTCATAATTTTTTAAAATTTGGATAAATTTCTTGTAAAAGTTTTGAAAAACAATTCACTCCTTCTTAGTTAGTTATTCATGAGATATCATTTAATATCAGAGCAATGTGTGCATTTTTAAAGATTGCACAATCTTAATTAATGGCTAACCACAATCTTCAAAATATTAAGGGGCATTCTACAAATCGTCCTCCCTTTTTTGATAACACACATTATAATTATTGAAAAGTTAGGATGATAATTTATAGATTATAATATTTGAAAAATTATTGAATTTGGTCCATATGTGCCTAGAAAATTTATTAAAGAGGATAATACACCAGATCAAATAATTTCTAAACATAGTGAGTAATATGATGAGGAAGATAAAAGAAAACTTATCATTAAATGCTAAAGCCAAAAACATACTTTATTGTTCCTTAGATAAAAATAAATTTAATCATATTAGCACATTTGATTCCGCTTTTAATAAATGGCATGTTTTAGAAGTTACCCACTTGGGAACTAGCAAAGTGAAATAAACCAAGATTAAACGTTTGGTTAAAGAATTTGAAAACTTCTTCATTAAACAAAATGAACATATTGTCGATATGATTACTCGCTTCACCGATATTATTAAGGACCTCAAATACTTTGATTGTAAATTTACTAATTGTGAGCTTGCAATTAAAATGCTTAGGTCAATATTGAAAGATTGGAGCTCATTAAGGATGTTAATATCAAAGATGTCAACTCATATATATTGGAAACACTCTATGGAACTTTGATAACTTATGAGCTCAATAACGCCGAAACTAGGAGAAAACGAAGAAAAGCAAAGAAAAATCGAAAGAGGCTCCTAAGTGCCAAATTACTTTAAAATCAACAATTGATAAGGAACTGGAAGTGAAAATATTAGAGTTCTTCTTGTTAAGAAATTTAGATGTTTTCTCAATAATCGGAGATTTAAAAAGAAAGTTGGAAAAGTGAAGAAAGAAGCAAGAATATCATTTGTTATGATTGTGTTAAACCCGATCACAAAAAAATCGAGTGTCCAAACAAGAAAAGATGGATCAAGAAAAAGGCACTTCAAGCGACATGGGATGAGAGTGACGATAAAGATCGTGATAATAATGAAAGTCAAGAAAAATTCGTCAACATAGGCTTCATGAAAATCGAATATGAGGTAAATTCTATTGAAAAAAGTTCATATAATGATCTATCTATCACATACGATGAGATTCTTAAGTAATTTGTAAGACTTATTTTAAATCACTCTATTCTCAAAAAGAAACATTCTCTATTTGAAAAATGAAGTAAAAAAAAAATTAGAAACTCAAAGGACTTTGAAAAGGAAAACTCGATGAACAAAAATGTGTTTTTGACAAATGAGGAATTTGATATAAACATTTCCTAAACAAAAATTCCTCAAAAATTTATTTGTTAAAGCATCTAATTCTTCTCCTTCAAACAATACATGTAGTTTTTGCAATAAAAATGGATATATTGTTTTTAATTGTCGAACCAAGGCTACACTTTGAAAGCAAAAATAAATGGGTTCAAGAGTCCACTAAAACTAACCACCAAGGATCCAAACTTGTATGGGCATAAAAAATCAAAAATTAAATTATTTTTGTAAGTATCAAAGAAGATAAAGAGCAAATGGTTCTTGTATATTGGATGTTCAAATCACATGGCTGAAAATCAATATCTATTGTCGAATCTCAAAAAGAAGGATGGATGTCATGTCAATTTGGAAAAAAAAAAGTGAAAAACTCTTTCAAACTCAAAAAATACTCTTCAATTACAGACCCTTCACAATTTCTCTAGATAGATCCTTTTGTACCTTCTAGAACCGCTAGTTTGAGATGTAAACATTTCGCATTCGTTATTGTCGATGACTTTTCTAGATTTACTTGGGTCCTATTTTTAAATTTAAAGGATGAAATTTTGAATGCATTTAAACACTTTTATAAAAAGGGATACAATATTACAATAATTAAAATTATCATGGTGGAGAATTTGATAATATAGCTTTTGATAATTCTTGTAATGAAATTGGTTTCCAGAACAAAATAGTGTAGTAGAAAAGAATAATTGTACATTACAAAAAAAATGATTAGGACTATGCTTAATGAAAATTGCTTACCAAAATATTTTTGGGTTGAATCCGTCAACATTGCTTGCTACATTGTTAATAGAGTCTTAGTTAATCGAAAGAAAACAAAAACTCCTTATGAGGTTTAGAGAAATAAAATTCCAAATATCAGTTATTTCAAAATATTTTGTTGCAAATGTCTTATTTTAAACACAAAAGAAAATTTAGAAAAATTCGATTCACAATC
Organism: Fraxinus quadrangulata; assembly: GCA_903798255.1. Taxonomy (NCBI): domain Eukaryota; kingdom Viridiplantae; phylum Streptophyta; class Magnoliopsida; order Lamiales; family Oleaceae; genus Fraxinus; species Fraxinus quadrangulata. Next base: position 30,535 of record CAIGRB010138557.1, read on the forward strand.
CGATATAGGAATCTTTCTAGGATATTCTTCGACTAGCAAAATTTATAATCTTTAACAAAAGAACTCTAATAGTTGAGAATCTATGCATGTTACTTTTGATGAAACAGTTCATCTTGAACGAGAGAAATGTATTATTAATTATGTATGATTAAAAACTCATTTCGAACAAATGAATATTCAAAATCAAAAGAAGAAATATCCAAAAGATTAACACAAAAAGAAGCAAATGTTCAACAAATTTAAATAATACCTTTCGAAGTACAAAATGACCCTATTCTACTGAAGAATAGAGGTTTGTTCTTTCTCACACATAAGAACTTATTATTGGTGATACATCGAAAGGTTTTATTACTAGAGCTTCTACTATAAATCATCTTAATAGTTGTGTTTTCATTTTGCAAATTGAACCAAAGAATTTCAAAAAGTCGATTTGAAAAAGATTATACTATAAATCATCTTAATATTGAGGTTGATGAATTTTGGATTATAACTATACAAGAAGACTAAATCAATTTGAAAGAAATCATATTTAGGATTTAGTCACTAAACCAAATGATCAAACCGTTATTGGTACAAAATGAATTTTTGGAAAATAAAAGAGATTAAATTTGACTAATTATGCATAACAAAGCTAGATTAGTGACTCAATGTTACAATCAAGGAGAAGATGTTGATTTTGGGGAAACTTTTAGGTTAGAATCTGTTCGCTTGCTCTTGCATTGCTTGTCATAAAGGATTCGCCCTTTATCAAATGGATGTTAAAAGTGCATTTCTAAATAGATTTATATAAGAAAAAGCTTTTGTAGCGCAACCCTTTGGCTTTAAAGATCACGAGTATCTGAATTATGTTTTTAAACTTAGAAATGCTCTTTAAGGTTTAAAAGCAAGCTCCCAGAGTTTGGTATGAAAGATTGAGCAAGTTTCCACTTTCTAACGACTTCTCAAAGGGTAAAGCGGATACTATCCTCTTTATCAAAAATAAAAAGAATGAAATGATTATTGTTCAATTTATGTTGATATTATTTTTGATGCAACTAATAATTGTCTTGTGAAGAATTTTTAAATTGTATGATCAAGGAATTTGAAATGAGCATAATGAGAGACCTCAAATTCATTCTTGAACTTCAAATCAAGGAAACTAATGATGAATATTCATTATTCAAAACAAGCACATATTGGATATGCTCAAAAGATTTGAAATTGAAGAATTGAATCCGATGAACACTCCAATGAGGTCATCCATGAAATCGGACAAAGATGAACAAGGTACTTCTGTTGACACAACTAAATATCAAGGTATGATCGGATTCCTTATTTATTTAACTGCAAACAGACTCGATATTATGTTTAGAATGTGCTTATGTGCTAGATTTTAATCTAATCATAAAGAATCACATCTTAGTGCCATAAAATGAATCTTTCGATATCTTAGTGACACTAGAACATTATGTCTTTAGTATCCAAAGGATGCCCACATTGACTTTCTAGGCTTTGCACTTGTGTCATGATTTAGCAAGAAATAAAATTTCGTTACATTATCTACCGCCGAAGCCAAATATATCTCGACCGCTAGTTGTTGTGCACAATTTCTATGGATGAAACGAACTCTTAATGATTATCACTTGTTATTTGACCATATACATATAATGTGTGATAACAAGAGTGCTATAAACTTATCAAAAATGTCTTGCACTCTGAACGAAGCATATTAAGATTAGACACCATTTTCTATGAGATCATGCACAAAAGGGAAATATTTTGTTAGAATTTGGAAACATGGAAAATCAATTAGCTAATATTTTGGTTCTAAAAACTTATTTTAAGTCTTCAAAGCATTCAATATAATATTGATCGGTTGAGGACAAAAAGATCGCTATGAAAACTTCTACATTATAAATCACACTTACAATGAAGGTAGAGATGAAATTCGAGCACTCAAATCAAATCATTTGAAACAAGAGTTACAAAAGTCAACCACAAAAGGAAGCTCAATAGACTAGACGCTTCTCTATTTATTTGTAATGGTATAAGAACTTCAATTCTTAGCAATAAACGAAAAAAGCTCAAAAACTATTTCTATGCGCTAAAAGTTATTTTGATCATCACTTGCAAGAATTATTTTTTATCAAAAGCAAAATGCATTTTCAAAATTATAATTTAGATCATATTTTGAAAAACACAATTCAATAGCTTACATTTTTAAAAAACATTCACATACGATCAAACAAAATCAAAATAGACTAAACTACAGTCGGGCTCAAGTAGTGAGTGTCCAGATATTTGGACGTCCGATTCATGGAACAATCACGTTTTTGACCGTCCTAATGTTCTGTACACAATGGCTACTTTTGTACATCCAAACACGAAAGCAGATGTCCGGTTCCTTGTCTGGTTCCACAAATATTTTTGCCTTTTGAACTCTTTAAATATTTTCACTTTTTGTATTCATTGGAAGAATTTTAAAAGAGCATTAAAGTAGGACCTTCTTGAGCAAAATTATATTGATCTTACATTTTATTTATTATCAAATCATTTATTGTGAAAACATTTGATTGATTCTTCATTCATCTTCATCAAAGTTTTCTTATTTAACACTTGATCTTTTATTTATTGCTATTCATTGAAATGTTAGCATTTTTCTTTTTTAGTACTTAATTTATTCATGTCAATTATTAAGAGAGAAGTTTCAAATGGTAAAATCATTTCTCTTCAAATTTGTGGGTCATATTGAAGTCCCTAGAAAGCCCAATAGTTTGGGTTATATTGAGGTTCCATAAAGCTCAATGTTGTGTAAGGAACGGTTCTTGCCAAAAGCTTTGTAATGTTCTGTATTACGCGATAAGTCGATCAAAATTAGTGAGAAAGCCTTGCTCGTGACAAAGAGTTTGGTAACGGAGGATATAAATCATTGCTTCGTATCGAACGTCCACAATTACATCATTTGTACAATCTTTTTCCTTTTATCTATCGCTTTTGTATTTTTGCATAATTACTTGATTGTATAATTCATTTATAACTTGTTTAAATTTGGATAAATTTCTTGAAAATGTTTTGAAAACAAATTCACCCCTCTTGTTTATTTATTCTTGGGATATTGGCTTTCACAATACAAGAGTTTTATTGAAGAAAGAGCTTGGCTTCATTATTTTACACCTTCGTGAAGGTTTATATCCACCTAAATAATTTAAGGAAACTCATATTGTGATTTCTTCATCAAGCAATCACATATATTATGGCTCTGCTAGTGCATCTAACCCAAATATTGGTTGGAATTTGGTTAAAAATTGGTTAAGTAAAATCTAATTAAGTTGATTTTATATCGATTTCAGCAAAATATTCGGGTAGATTCCGATAGTCAAATCATTCAAGTGAATAAACTAACTTGTTTTAATCAGCGAATAGATGATCATACTATATATATGGAATCTCAAAATCAATTTCGGATGAATGAAAAATTATGGTCCAAAGATATGAAGAAAAATGGATTTTCAGCATATAAGACCACCACTATAGCGGTTGTCTAGAACACGGAGAGCAGCAAGTCCCTATTTTGAATTCTCGAGCGCTAAATCGGCGGCTAGCGAGCAGCCTGAAGAGTTGTATCCTTTCATGAAACCTACTGAGTTTTGGGGTATGTTTCTCCTGCCACAATCTCTCATTTTCTATAAATTAGAACTTCTAAATGCTCTAAATTTATCCATAACATATTCTATCACTATTTTGCATCAAATACTTTATTTAAAAATGGTTTTCTTGCATAATTTCTTTTAAAAATAGTAGAGCAAAAATTATGTTTCAAAGTTCGTCATTTCCTTGGAATTTGAAGTGCTTTTACTACAATGAGGTACTATTGTATTTTGGAAGCCAGTTGCCAAGACTCCATTACCATCGTTGCAGCGCAAATTCATTTTAAAAACAAAGTGTTGAACACTTGCCTCGTTTTTCATTCTTCATTTGTTCTTCTTTGATTTTCTGCAACTTTGTTTCATTCCAATTAAGTTGCTTACTTTGATTTAGTAGTTTTAAGTTTCAATTTTAAATTTACACAGGCACAAACAATATGCCAAAAAGTTTGAGATGAATAAAATTGATTCAGTTCGTATTTTGGAATAAGCAAATACGTTACTATTCTTTTCTTAATTTAATTGTGTTGAACTTATGTTTTCATAACAAAAATGGATACCGTTAGAACTATTTCGAGTCAAACAACTAATGTGGTTTCATCGAGGGCTATAGCACTACAAACTACTCCAATCACACATGGAGAGAAATCGAAGAAATTCAGCAGAGTGGATTTTAGGAGATGGCAACAAAAGATGTTCTATCTCGCTACCTTGAATTTGGCAAGGTTCATAACTGAAGATCCTCCAGTCGTACAAAAGGCAGAGAATAATTGAGATGTCGATTATTGCATTGGATGCTTGGAAGCATTTGGATTTCCTATGCAAGAACTATATCCTAAATGGATTGGACAACAGGTATGTATAATGTGCTAAAATCTACAAAAGAACTTTTGGACTCTTTGGAGAAAGAGTACAAAATGGAAGATGTTGGCATGAAGAAATTCATCATCTAAAAGGTTCTTGATTACAAGATGATAGATTCTAAAACAATTATCAATCAAGTACAAGAATTACAAGTTCTTTTAAATGGCATACATGCCAAGAGTATTAAATTAAGTAAATCATTCCAAGTTGCTGCTATCATCGAAAAACTCTCTCCTTCATGGAGAGATTTAAAAAAAAATCTCAAACACAAGCACAAAGAAATGAACTTGAAAGAACTCATTATCTGAATAAAGATAGAAGAAGATAACATAAAGATTGAAAGGAAGTCTGGTGTTCAATTTGTGCAAGCCAAAGCCAACTTGGTCAAATTTGGTTCAAGGATCAACAAGAAACACAAGGTCTCAGGTGATGAACCAAATAGAGACAAGAATTGCTAGAATTTTGACAAGAATTATATATATTGATACCACTTGTTAGGAATAGAAAATAATGAGATTATATGTGATGCAAACCCACGTAACAATTGTAGCTATGAAATCCACGATAAATTAGATCAAGCCTAAGAAAGCCAAGAATCAACATTTAAAAGAAAGCTTGACCCAATAAATTATTAAACCAAAGAACCAAGACAATTGCAATAATATCTTGACCCCATGATCACAAAATTTATGAACCTTACTTGAATTGTTGAACACCACAAGAATTTAATTCTTGATAAGTTCGAAATTAATTTGATGAAGAACAAGAAGAAATTAATATGCCTTGCAATAATATCCCTCAAACTGTGTATTTTCTACAACGAAAAGAATAATCCTATTTATATGAAATCCCTAAAACCTAATTAAAAACAAAATTAAGCCTTAAAAGATATTTAAAAAATACTATATTAAAAAAAATACTATACAAGAGCTTTAACAAAAATAAAAGTCTAGGCGAAATTCGAAAAATTGCATCCCAATTTTGAACTATGTGGTCGTATAGTTTTATTGCATGTGGCTGCATATTCCAGTATTCTGCCCTTAACTTTGGTCGCAGTATGGATGCATGTGGCCGCATGCATAGGTGTGCTATGCCGTCGCATAGGTTTGCCCTTCAACTTTCTCACCTGTTGCTTGCACCAAGTTGATCCATCTTATTTCTTCTTCTAAGCATAACATGAAACTTGTTTTCTTACTTATTGTGATCGATGTTTCGTCCACTGTAGCATGAACAAGCTATCCTATAGCTTCCTTGACTTTCTTTATCCGTGACCTCGTAATTGGTCCTTCCTCCAGGGTCAATGGATCATTATTCTCGCTACCTCTCGAAACAAAGGTTCTCATCAATACCTCCTTCTTCAAAAAGATTCATCCTCGAATCTCTATCTACATCAAATAAAGAATTATCAAAAACATTGAAAATAGCAGAAATGTTATATTCATCTAAAAGGTCCAACTTATAGGCATTGTCATTGATCTTTTTAAGAACTTGGAATGATCCACCGCCTCTCGATTGCAACTTTGACTTTCTTTGAGCCGAAAAATATTCCGTTCTCATATGCACCCAAACTCAATCTCCTAATTCAAATGTAACGTGTTGTCATATCTTATTTGCTTTAGTTACACAATATGACTTAGAGTTTGAACAGACGGATGTCAAAGCTATCTTCTTACGTTGTAACTTGGATGAGACCATCTATATGTGTCAACCACAGGGTTTTATTGATAATAAGAAACCTGAACATGTTTGCTTGTTAAAAAGATATTTATATGGGCTAAAATAATTACGTAGATAATGGTACAAAATATTTGATAACTTTGTGTTGTCTATTGATTTTATGAGAAGTTCTTTTGATCATTGCCTTTATTGCAGGACGAATGCAAATAAATATGTGATTGTTTATCTGCATTTGTATGTGGATGATAAATTGTTAATTGGACAAAATATAAGGGACATTAATGATATTAAAAGATCTTTAAGTTCTAAATTTGAAATGAAATATTTGGGTCATGCTAAAAGAATTTTAGGTATGGATATTAAAAGAAATAGGTCTAAAAATATTTTATTTCTTACTCAATCTGCCTATGTGGAAAAGGTGTTATTTAAATTTGCTATACATGAATCTAATTATGTAACATTTCCACTTGCTATTCATTTAAAACTTAGTAAAGACCAGTGTCCCATTAATGAATCTGATGCTAAATACATGCAAAAGGTTCCTTATGCAAATGTTGTGGGATCTGTTATGTATAGTATGGTATATACTAGACCTAATGTGGATCATGCCATTAGTACACCAAGTAGGTTTATGGCCAATTCTAGCCCTGAACATTAGATTGCCTTAAAGTAGTTATTAAGGTATTTAAAATGATCTTCTGACTTGCGTTTATGTTTTAAATCCTGCAAAAATGGTGTTATTTTAAATGAGTGTGTAGACTCTGACTATGCTGGTGATAGGGATAATAATCACTATAAAAGACAATCTGATAGTGTTATCTTGAGGGGTTACACTGTTTCTGACTATGCTGGTGATAGGGATAATAAAAAGTCAACCACTTCTTATGTGTTCACTTTATGTGGTACTTGTATAAGTTCGAAGTCACAACTATGGTCTATTGTTGCCTTATCCACCACTAAAGATGAATATGTGGTTGCTACTAAAACCATTAAAGAATTTTTAAGGCTTAAAGGTTTGTTAAGTTAAATGAACTTTCCAATCTTTAGTAGTTTATTCTAATAGTCAAAGTACCATTCATTTATACGAAAATCTAGTTTCTTCATGAGAGAATTAAGCATATAGATGTTAGAATATGCTTTATTAAAGGTATAATTAAAAAAAAAACTATATTATTAAGAAATAAAATCCCAACTCAATTCAATCCAACTGACATGGGAACTAAGGTACTTCCACTTGACAGGTTTAAGTCTTGTTTACAAATGTTAAGAATTGATACTAAGTAAATTGTTTGTTGCTGCAGGTACATTATACTTGGTGCTGGTGATCATTGTGGAACTGACTATTATTTTCTGTTACATTAGTGGTATGCAATCTTTTCATCAGTGGCATCAAGGTGGAGATTTTTTGGCTGTGATGTCAATCCATCCAATTTGGGACAATGATGAGACTTGGGCTTGGCCCATTTGATAGCTAATCCATTGCCTGATAACTCATCAATGAAATCTAAACTCCAAGCCCAATAAATGGTCAAAATGCATTTTGGGTACGCAACTTTTGTTGTCCCATTAATGCTAAAGCCTTCAATTACTCTAGATAGACCATTGATCATCCATTGAGATCAACGGTGACTGTGTGGAGAATAAATGGGGACTTTGTAAGGTGCCCTAATTCACTCGTGTAGTCTAAATTTTTCGATGTGGCTTCTGGAATTTTCTCTCTGAGTTTTTTTCCTTTCCTTCGTCATCTCTACTTGATCTCTAACCTTTGGTTGGTTGATTCCTACTAATATCTTAGTGATTATGAGTCTCTATTATTTTTGTGGTGAGGAGTGAGTGTTTGGTCTTCATTTTGATGGCTTCTGGTTCATAGAAGCAGCGTGGACTGATCATTGTGGGTTTGGGTTGGGTCTTTTGATTTGAACATAAGGGTATGTTCCGAGACCTAAAATCTGTGATACTAAGATGCCTATGAGTTGAGTTGTAAATATGAGAATAATATAGTGTACATAGTCTAATAGACTTTCCTCCCATCTTCAATGTGTATCATCATTTCCCGCATTAATCATATCATAAAATACTAGTGTGTGTTTTCTTCTCCTATCCTCATTTTTTTACTCTCACTTTTCTCTCCCTACTACTATTTGTAGGCTCGTTGTAGTCATGGAGTGGCTGCAAGTGATGGCTGTTGTCTAGCAGTTGCGACAAATTTTTTTTATTTTTTTGCTACCAGAAGCAGCAACCACCAACTTTTTCTCACAGCTGCTGATGTTAATGCTTGGAAGCTACTAGTTATTCTCCTGGAAATATGTTATTATTCACATAAAGTATTGGATCCTTAGATAAATATTAGTTTGTTGCTGCTTTTCCTAAATATGTAAGTCTTTCAGATGAAACATTTGCACTTTATTAGTTATTATTTTAAAATATATTATATAGTTTGCTTCAATGCTACATGAAAGTTGAAACATTTGATAGATGTTGATTTTCCAACTTTGGAAGCTTTTATTTACTTTAAACCTTTTTTGAAGAATGTAGTTTTCCTTTTAGATTGAGATTCATGCACTTTATAGTTCAATATCATAATTTAGTAATTTCTTTAATGGTTCATTTTACATAACGTACTTTTTGTTAGGTTTTTAGTATTGGCGATTCTGTGGACAAAGGACTAATTTGTAATCCGCAAACTTTCAATTAGTATCAGAGCCTAATAGCGATCCTTGACCTAACATTTTGTCTAGATGAGTCAATTAGTTTATAATTCGGGATCTGAGTGTGATATGAAACTTCAGGAGGCTTAAAACAATTATTTGAGGAGAGTCTTAAAATAAGAAGGTGAATAAAGTTGTGTTTAAAAAGGTTATTGCACTTGAATTAGAAAAATAAAGTCTTATAGCCAAACTTGAGGAGTCGACTAGATGTTTGAATGAATTAAGGGTTGAAAAAAAGTCTTTAGAGGCTAAAGTTAAAACCCTCACGAGCAATATTGAAAAACCTAGTGCTCAACTCCTTGCTTTCTCTAGTAGTTCTAAGATGCTTGAAAACATCTTAGGATGAACAAGCCCTCGAGTAATAAGGGAGGTCTAGGATATAATGAAAATTATCTTAATGCTGCTAGTACTTCCAAGATCATTTTTGTCCCTGCTACTAATCAGCCTAAGAATGTTCCTAACCTTGAACCCAAGAATAAGGGTATCGTAAGACAGAGGCATACTAGAGAACGTAGGACTCGTCAACATAGGAATAGATGTCAGCATCTACATAACATTGGTCCTAGGTTTGTCCCGACCTGCTCTCACTGCGGTGAGTTAGGACAGATACGACCTAAATGCCATCAATTATTGAATAGATAAAGAGTCAAGAGCTTTAATAGGAATAGAATCAGGAGTTTGTTGGTCAGATTGGATTCCTTACTAATCAAGTGAGTCATTTGACCGAGTTGGTGACACTATTGTCTGGGAATCGTTCTAGTACTAGGCAAGTCTAGGTGAAAAAAGTGATCTTAAAAACTATGATATAGATCATGTTGCTCTCAAAGTAAGAGCATTTACATACCTAACTGATTAGGTATTTTTTATGCATGCTCATACTTTCTCATTGTGTGACATTAATTTATACATGTATCACATCTGTTTGTTTGTTTTCTAGGTAGAAAATTTATGCATATTTTTTTATTTGTTTATTTTATGTTTATTTGTGTGTGTGACATTTTTATGCATGGTGCATTCATATTTCAAAAGAAAATAAAAAAAAATAAATAAAAAGTAATGGAAAAATTGGAACATGAAAAAAAAAGGAGATATAAATTTATACAGCGTGATATATAACATTCATAGACTTGCATGTTGTGATCATGTATGATCATGTATGAACATAATTGATGAGTTGTAGCTAGTTTCCATTACTTGCTTATGTTGATATGGAGTATTTAGTTTATGTGTCTTCATGTACCATCTATACTGCACACACTATGATTTTATTAGTAGGACTCTACCACGTGTGTGAGATTTGGAATGACAATCACTTGTTAGTAATGTTTGGAGTCTTACTTATTGGCAGTGATGTTTAACATATCATTTCTCACAAAATTAAAGTTTGGAGTCCTACTTACAAAGGATTAGTGACACTTTACACACATGACTCACTTATATAATTTACTCCATGTTAACTTGAACTGAGTATGTGGGAAGGTTTACTGTACATTAATTATATTTATGCATGCTAACGACTGCATTTTTGAGTAATTATATGTTAAATTTTTTTTATCCCTTCGTCATTTGTGACAAAAAGGAGGGGAGAGGGTATTTACAAAGGGAAAGATTTTATGTCTAGGAGTCATTGAGGAGAGATATAGATACATTTTGTATACTGCATAAAAATATGTTGAAAGTTTGCAGTAAAGGGGAGAATGTGCATTGCATATCATATGCATAACTGTTTGAGTTTTGATGTTTTGTGATGTTAATGTTTCGGTTGATGTTTTGATTGACATTAATGTTACGTCTCAAACTAGCATGTTGTTTTGTGTTCATATTTTTTTTTTTTTAATTTCTTATATTACTTGCTTTTACACTAGGTATTGAATTTTGGATTTCAGGAAACATGTTTGACAAGGAATGCAAGAAACATAACTTGGGTAGTTTAGATTTTTATGTTATCCTTGACTTATTGTATAGTTTTGTCACAAAATACCAAAGAGGGAGTTCGTTAGATTTTTAGTGTTGGCGATTCTGTGGACAAATGACTAATTTGTAACGTGTTGTAAAAGTCAAGGACCTAGGGTGTAATTTGTGTAAATTGGGTTATGAGGTCTAGGGTTTGAGTATAGAAAGAGGAGAAACATGGCGCCGCATTTTTGCTAGTTTATCACCTGGATACTACTCGATCGACAAATACAGAACCGTCATCGCCCACATGTCACCTAGATCTCGCTTGAGCGAGAGGCCATCGCTCGCCTATCATTGAGGTTCGCTCGAGTGACAGGTTATTACGAAAAACCCTAATTCACGATTTCAAAAAGATTTTTTCAGCCTATTCAACCTAATTCACTCTCTTATAAATACCCAAGCCATTGGACTAACTTTGGGGTGGTTGTTCATTATTACTTTTTTCTATCATCCTTTGAAAATCCAAGAAATTCTTACATTGATTCTATTCTTTGATTCTTGAGATCATAAAACCACCTGTTGGGAAAAACATCAATTCCCTAAACTAAAACATCACATGCTTCTTGTTGGTCATAAGAAGGTACTTTCTTAGTTGGACTTCAGAAGTTTTTGAAGGTTAAGAGAGGTTGAACTACAAGCGCAGGAAGACGAACATAATAGGTAATTCCTGGGTATCCACTTGGAAGAGACGTGTGCAGAAGAACGTAAAACTGCTACAGCAAATCTTGATAGAAGATTGTGAGTCTATAAATACAGCATAACTTGGAAGCTACATGAGGTAGATCGAGAGATCTAGCAGGTTGGCTAGACAGTATCTACGGTAGTAAATCGTAAAGCTGGAATGAGCAACTGATCTTGAAATTGCAGGGTTTACAACAACTAGTGGAACTATTTTAGAATTGAACTGTAACCCATATTGTCTATAGTTGAGGTAACTAACTTGGTCCCGAAATTTTTCCCAGTTGGATTTTTCCATCATCATATCGATGTTCATTGTTTATTGATTTTCATATTACAACTACAGTATTCAAACTTAGGACTAAAATTAAATTGTCTGCTTAACCATCTAAAAACTATTAAAAAGTGACTTGTTATTTTTAATAAATTAATTCCGTACATAAGGGCGAACTTGTTAGTTAAATACACGCTTTTTTTTCAAATATGACTCTTTTAGTTTTATTGAATAGGGCTATTTTGTACACAACTTTGATGGTGTTACTGCCATCAGCACCAGTTATCCTTGTTGACACGTGGTAAAAACCTGTAATGGTATGATAGCAAAAAAAAAAAAAAAATACTGAATTTCAACATTGGTATGACTATTCAAACATGAGAACGATCTTCAATGTAGTTTTAGCCTCCTTTACTTTATGGAGAAAATAAAACATACCCATTGTTTTCTCAAACGTTTAGGACAAATGTGTTCATGGTTGTGTTATTAATACCTACTGCGATAAGTGATGTGATCCAATAGCCACGGTGATAAAAAGATCAGTTGGCATAGCTATGGGAATTCCACCAATATGAAGTAGAAGAAGATTATCAATACCGGTTTGATAGTCCCATATATTACAATAATCTCAATCACCATTCCAACAGCGACTGAGCAAATCCAGAAGTTTCCTATTGAGTTAAAAACTTGACCGTTATTACATGAATAATTTTAGAAAAGCAAAACCCCCGACATCATATATTACAGTATACACAATGCTTTACCATTTACCATTAAACCAACTCTTTCATCCGATGTTTTTTTTAGATATGATAATGGTTNGGACTCGGGCTCGGTTCGACTCGTTGACATGCCTACTCGAGGACTTTGTGATGGTGCTTTTATAGAAGAATGAACATTTTGTGATTCTGTTGATCTACACACTATAGTGTTGTTGCCTATTGACATCAAAGGCATCAGCTCTTGGTTCAGCCATTCTCAAGGCTTAGCAGATACAGGAAACATCCTTTCGTTGTTAATTATAGTCTCTAGGAAGAAATTAAGAGTGTGTTTGATTGATTTTATTTTCCAAATAAAATTTTATTTTTCCACCCAAATTCTTACTCTTAGGATGTTTAATTGACAATTTTTTCCATGGAAAATATTTTCCAACTTTTGGTCAAGTGACCATATTTTCCTCCAAAAAAAAAACGTTTTCTTTAGGAAGTGGTGATTTTTATTTTTTAGGTCATTCACTCTATTTCTCTCTCTCTCTCTCTCTCTCTCTCATCTATCCCTCTTTCTCATCTATCCACCAAGAAAAAACGAACAAGTATAATATTTTCTAAATTAAAAACTAAATCAATCAAACATATTTAACTAATAACTTTCAAACAAATAAGTGTCAGGTAATTGAATTGCATAAGAATTTATTTTCTTTCCATGCAAAATTTCATACTCGTAATTAAACGCACCCTAAGATCTACAAACCAAAATGGGAGAAAAAGTGGTGGGTGAAAATACAAGTTTTTGGAACCAAGCATTGTTTATGAACAACGTATATTGCTCTGCTCCTATGAATGCCTCCAAGTAGGGAGATCATGACAAATTCGTCTATGCTCTTAGAAATAGTTTGAATGAATGCACTATATGGTCCGTGGATGGTGAGGAACATAAAATTTTAGTGTTAGATGTATCAAATAAAAGATAGTTCATGCACAATGGTTCGTGAAAACCTTTTATTCGTGATGACACAATATAGAATTAAAAATCTTTGAGACTCTTTATTTTCCTTTATTTGCTTTACTTCATAAGACAGTTCGAAAACCTGTTGACAATCTATGTGATCTGATCGAGATTTCTTGATCTTTTTTTGTTAAAATATTTTATTGGGACCTCTTTCTCTTTTACATAGCCTCAAGTATTTAGTAAGTTTATTATAGCAATTTTTTCCTGTGGGATATTATGCAATACACAAATATATAACTTCCCAAAAATTTCAATTGTGTTGTCATATTAGGAATTGGGATCAAGCTTTTCCAGTCTCTTCACGTCAATGAAACCTATGCGAAGGAGTGCGGCTCATACAAGAAATTCCCACTTCTCTATCCATCTATGAGATGTTTGGATTTTTCAAAAAGAATCCATAGAAATGTAGAAGAAAAATGTGATCCCCACTCAAATCAAAACATAACTTTTACTTGTTCAAATAACAATTACATTAAAGCAGGTCAAGAATGACGAATCTCTTTATGATAAACAAATTCATTTTGCAAGTACATTATTTTGTATAATTCTTACAAAGATCAGACTAATGATGCATTCCTACCTCTTTATTTAGCCCTCATTCAATCTTCATTTTTTTCCAAAATACATTTTTTATCTTCTTTTCAACCACACATTCTTCAATAAAATAATATTACACGTAAATCCAAAATATTTTCTTATTCTTTAACCACACATTTTCCATCAATCTACTATTCCAAAATACATTCTTAGAAAATAATGGGAGTCAAACAATCTCTCATTTATAAGATGTTTTTATTTTTGAAAAAGCCATGGACATGAAGAGGAAAAATGTTATCCCCACTCGTATCAAGACAAAAATGCTATCCATATGTAAGATGTTAAAGTAAGTCATGAATGACAAATCTCATGATATAAAGAGCCATTTTACGAGTTCATTATTATTGGTAGTTTCTATAAAAATTAAAACTAATTATGCATACAACGCTTCAATTCTTGTTATACTGTAAGGAACAAATATTGGATTATTGAAGTAGAAAAAATAGCTAAAATTTTGTTCATTGTGTTGAGGCTGGAAGTTCAACAGATAATTAACAGAGAATAACGTAAGGGAAAACGTCAAGAAAACAAGAAAATTTTTTATTATTCATCCGACATTTGAAAATAACGTACAAGTCGGGTTAAATAGCTAAAAAATCATAATTATCAGAATTTTACAAAAAATAACAAAATTTCAATATTCATACCAAAAGAAAATACATAATAAGAGAAATAATATCACAAATATCACGCTCAAATCTAGTTTGTAATCTATGTTTAAAAGGAAAACGAAATATTACTAAAAAAAAAAACGATAAAAATAACTAAAATTGAAGAATCGAAAAGGAAAATGATGCACACCACAACGTGTACGCTGAAAAAAGTTCTTCGAATTGGGGTCATGAGCATGATTCTAATAACCATAGCAAAAGTTATGGCCAAAATATCGAAACGTGTCTAAAAAGGCCCCAATTAGGAAAGATCGTCGATTACTTGCCATTTTTGCACTGATCCGCCAACTCATGGTATTTCAACACAATCAACGAGTTATCAGACAACTATGCATCATCTAACTCCGATCCTCCTGCATCAGTCGCCCTAGATTGGAAAGAGCTTGCCCTCAAGTTCACACTAGTGTCATCCACAAAACAAAGACTTAAGTACTTCACATTGAAAACATTGGAAGTCTTCAAATAGTTGGGAAAGCGCAATCTGTCTACATTATCATTGATCCTTTGCAGGACCTCACAGGGTCCAATCTTTCGCTCCTTAAGCTTATTATACTCCCAACAGGAAAATGATCACGAGTTAATACCGTCCAAACAAAATCACCAACTTCAAAAAGTACCTAACAATGGTGACTATCATCCTGAACCTTGTACTTGGCATTACTCTCGTGAATGGCGAGCTTCACTAGCTCATGGATACCTCGAAGATATTTTTCTATCTCATCTACCTTGTGACTCAGACGACCCACACATGGAATATGGGCTAAATCAAGTACCCCAGTTGGATTCCGACCATAAACAATCTCAAATGGGCTCATTCCCGTGGTTCTATTCTTCTACCTATTATAGGCAAATTCTACATGAGGTAATGCCAAATCCCACTGCTTCGGTTTAATTCCTACTAAACTCCTCAAAAGGTTTCCCAAGCTCCAGTTCACTTCCTCGGTCTAGCCAATTGTCTGAGGTGGTAGGTACTGCTAAAATTCAACCACGTCCCTAGCTTTTCCTATAAACTTTTCCAAAAATAACTCTGGAACTTGGTGTCACGATCAAAAGTAATTGATTGAGGAATACCATCCAAATGCACAATTTCTCTGAAGTAAATATGGACGATTCAGGTAGCATCCATTGTTTTTCGACAAGCTATAAAATGGGCCATCTTTGAAAACCTATCAACCACAATGAAAATAGAATCTAAGGCCTATTGAGTACAGGGTAGTCCCAATACAAAATCCATACTGACATCAAACTAAGGGGCTTCATGTATTGGTAAAAGTGTGTAAAAGGCCCGCATTAGTAAGAACTCCCTTAGACCACTGACACACATAACAACGTCCTACATGATGAGCCACGTCAGTACTCAATTTGGGTTAATAATAGTTAGAGAAGACCAATGCCAATGTTTTATCTCGGCCGAAGTGGCCCATGTTATGAAGTTTACTAATAATCTACTTCTTTAGTGAACAATCTGGAATGCACAATTGTAATCCATAAAACAGATAGCCATTATGTAAAATAAAATCATGTCATTGATTGTCAGTTACCTCCCAAATTATCTTCCCAAATGAAGGGTCTGCAGCATACATATCATGAAATGCCTCAAATCCTACTACGCTGGTGCTCATGGTGGTGAGGAGTAATGTATGATGGCTCAGCGACACGATTCAGACTTCTAGCTTGGTGTCTTAGTGCTAATGTGAACTCCTGCAAGTACGCTACCCACTTGGCATGACATCTACTCAGTTTGTGTTGACCATTGATGTAGGCCTCATGATCAATGATAAGAATGAACTCCCTCTGTATTAGGTAATGACGCTAATGCTTCAGGCACTGAACCATGGCATAAAACTTGAGATCATAGGTGGAATAATTCTTCTTTGATCCTGATAGTTTTTCACTAAAAATTGCTACGGACGCCCTTCCTGGCTCAAAACACCACCAATGCCAACTCCAGATGCATCACAATTTACTTCAAACACCTTTTCAAAATCTGGAAATGCCAAAATTGGAGCCTCTGTCATCCTTTCCTTCACCAACTAAAAACTGGTATCTACCTCCTCAGACCACTTGAAAGAATGTCCCTTGAGGCATTCTGTGATTGGGGCAATTAGAATGCTGAAATTTCTGATGAACTGGCGGTAGAAGGATGCCAATCCATGGAAACTTCTGACATCGTGCAAGGTTTTTTGCTTGGGCCATTCCAAGATTGCATCTATTTCTGATTAATCTACATGAACATCATCAGTAGACACAACAAAACCAAGAAAAGTTACAGAAGTGGTGAAGAAAGACCACTTCTTCTAATTAACGAATAGGGGCTCCGTCCTCAGGATATCTAAAATAGGACGGAGATGANCAACAAAACCAAGAAAAGTTACAGAAGTGGTGAAGAAAGAACACTTCTTCTGATTAACGAATAGGCGCTCCGTCCTCAGCATATCAAAAATGGCACGGAGGTGATCAAAGTGTGATGCCCACGTCAGACTATAAATGAGGATGGCATCAAAGTAGACTATCACAAACTTCCCCATGAAAGGTCATAAAACCTGTTGCATTTTAAATGTTGTCTTCCACTCATCTCCAAGCCTTATTCTGATTTGGTGATATCCGCATTTAAGGTCAATTTTTGAGAAGACCTTAAAATCAGACAGTTGATTTAACATATCATCTAGGCGGGGAATTTGAAACCTGCACCTCACTATAATCCTATTGATTACTCTGCTATCAACACATATATGTCAAGAACCATCTTTCTTCAGGGCCAGTAGAGTAGGAATTGCACATGGGCTCATACTTTCACGGATACAGCCCCTCTCCAACAACTCTACCAGTTTTCGCTGCAACTCTTTAGCTTCCTTGGGATTGAGCCGATAAGCTAGTCGATTAGGCAAACTCGATCCCGAGACAAGGTCGATCTGATGTTGAATATCCCTCACAAGCAACAACCCCGGAGGGTGATCTTCTAGCATCATATCAGAGAACTCCATTAGCATCTGCTGCACTTCTGCCCGTAAATCTGGATCCTCGTCTACTGTACTATTCACACAATGCAGTATATCATAAACTACATCTTCACGCTCAATCTCAACTAAAAATCTGGACATAGAAAGTAGATTAGTATTATTGATTACNCTGTTACGTTACTGCCCTTATTCAGCCACGACAACTTGAATGGTTTGGGATGACGATCTGTTATCAGTTGCAATTTCTGACAGCCTTCTTTGACACTACGTTCTCACAACTGCCACTGTCAATGATCAGTTTATAGATCTTATCGACTACTGTACAAGTTGTTTGAAAGATGTTCGTCCTCAACCAATCGTCCTCTGAGTCGCTTTTGGGAGTCAATAGACTCTTCCGTACAACTATAGTCTCATAGCCTTCTCCATACAGCACATCTCCCTGTTTATCATAGTCATATACGGGCTTTCCAACCTCCTCAATTTCATCTACTACATCTTCCTTAATTAAGAGATTTTTACATGTCTGACTAGATGGTTTCCTGCATTCAATTGCTCTATGTCCCTGTTCACCACATCTAAAATACATAACCCGAGCTAGAATTATACCGCGGTGGCTATTGAGTAGGACGGGGTGTTTGATGGCGAATTGGCTGACTACTTTCGCTTCTGATCATTGGTCTCATGTTCTGTTGCTTTTTTACAGCAAGTGCACGTTGGTGTGCTTCAGAAATCGTCCACAACGAGCGAAGACTGAGGACATTCTGTAGGGGCTATCGTAATCCTCCCAAATACCGTGCCACTATCTGTTCTTCAATCTCAGTTAGATCATTCTAAGCTATCAATTGATAGAACTCCTATATATAATCATCAATCGATCACGTGCCTTGCCTCAGAGAATGAAACAGTTGAAACAAGGTTTGGGTGTAGCCGAAAGGAAGGAAATGACCTTTCATCTTCTCCCAATCAGTGATCTTGGCCTTAATCTGTCTATTTCGTAAACGCCTTAATTGTTCCCACCATGAAGATGATCTACCCTTGAGTTTGATGGAGACCAACCTTACTTTGACATGATCTGAAACTTCCTTATATTCAAAAATTCGTTCAACTTCATTCGACCAATTAACAAATCCTTCTACCTATAACGTACCAGAAAACTCAGGTAGATCCATTTTGAAATCAAATTCTACATGATGATCTTCCCAACCACGGTGCTCCGAGACTCGATCATCACTGTGATACGGGTTTCGAAACTAGTATCGAAATCGTGACCCTACAGTTCACGATCATCGAAATCCTACTCCGCTAGACACTAAGTTAACTCCACAACTTGCCTCTATAAATCTTCAATCGTCACATCCTGAACGTTACGATCACGGTGTGAGACTTCCTCATTCGAAACCTATCCGCAATGACCACGACCAGTAACCATGGTAGGACTGATGAAATCTCACCCCAGGAAGATGTTGAGGCTTTGATACCAACTGAAGTCGGGCAGAATAGTGATTATTTTGTAGGCTGAAATTCAACAGATAATTAACAGAGAAGAACGCAAGAGAAAACTTTAAGAAAATAAGAAAAATCTTTATTATTCATCCGACATCTGAAAATAACCCACAAGCCGAGTTAAATAGCTAAAAAATCATAATTATCAGAATTTTACCAAAAATAGCAAAATTCCAATATTCATACCAAAAGAAAATACGTAATAAGAGAAATAATATGTCAAATATCGGGCACAAATCTAGTTCATAAACTATGTTAAAAAAGAAAACGAAATATTACTAAAAATGGGAAAAATAACTAATATTAGAGATTTGGAAATGAAAACACTAGACTTTGCCCTCGAAATCGATGCACACCAGAGCTTTCCAAATTGGGGTCATGAGCGTGATTCTGATAATCTTAGCCAAAGTTATGGCCAAAATACCGAAACGTGTCCAAAAATGCCCCAATTGGGAAAAATCGTCGATTGCTTGCCATTTTTGCGCTGATCCGCCAACTCATAGTATGTCAACGCCATCAACGAGTTATCAGACAACTTGGCATTATCTGAATCTGATCCTCCTGCATCAGTTGTCCATTGTATTGTCTGACAACCAGTGACGTACTTTGATTCATGGACAATGCTAGGCTGGTTGTTAAATTGATTGAGTTTATTTTTGTCCATTCATGGACCTTTTGGGCTTATATACTCGTGAATGTATGTACCCATGCAAAATGGTCAAAAAAGAAACTTTTAGCCATCAATCAAAAATAAATACGTCAATGCCACACTATGAATACACCAGCAGTTCCATAATTTTTTTTAATTAATATTTTATAGTAGTTAGCATTTGTTAAAAAGGAAAAGAAAAACATGCAAATTTAACATTCTATTCCCGACAGATATACTCGTGCAAACACAATTAACAATACTGACTGGTTGCTACTAAAGATATAGTTCAAAAAAGGAGCAATTGTTATGCTAGTTAACGACTTATTGCTTATATACTGGCCTGAAAGAGTACTATGAGCACATCTGACCAAGCTTAAAAAGTTTAATTATAAGTAATTAAGTTTGAATGTAAAATATTGCTTTAAATGATCAAAGTTATATATTTTGACAATGTGAATAGAATTATTTTCAATATAACAGCGTGTTCGGCTTGGCCCAGAGGAAAAAAAGTAAGTACTTTTTTAAGCAAGTGAAAACTTACTTGAAAAGCTTTGTTTGGGAAGGATTATTTAAAATCAATACTCCCACAATCATTTTCTACCATGAAACTCATAACTTTTCCATACTATTTAACTACACATTCTTTAAAAAATCATTTTTCAGTTGAAAAAATCTCCACCAAACAAACGCTTAAGCTTTAAGTGAAATCTCCCCAAATTTTTTTTGTAATTAAAAAGTCTCGAACACATATTGGCAAATAGAAAGTAGTAAGCTATACACACACAAATCATTTTATCCTGAAATAACAACGGCAGCATTAGCACTTTAGCAATACAAGGAGTTTAATTTGACCAGATGGCCTATGGTACTGTACTATAGTCAGTCATCGTCGTCTCGACTGCCAATCTTCTCAATTAGACAAAAGTAATAATCTGAATTAAAATCACACTCTTCCCTAACATAATCACAGGCAAGCCTTTCTAAAACATGCAGTCAACCAGTGTATAAATTGTTGTGAAACAAAAAAATACCAAAATTGCTTTGATACGACTATTTTATTAATAATGCACAAAATATCTGATATCAATTGTTGAGAATTCAAGAATCACATATCGCTCGATACAACTTGATATGAAATCAACCACCGAATTGAGATGTTGAAGTTTTATGGCACAATATTGAAGTATTTGATCACAAGTAAAAGAATAAAAAAAAGACAAGAAAATATGGCAAAGGAATCAGAAAATTTAATTGCACCAATAATAATGGAAAAATATACAATTGATTCTAAAGTTCCAGTAATCTCTTTTCTCGCATTTTAAAATTGTATAGAAAAGCCTAAGGGTCCGTTTGATTCAAAAATGGAATTTGGGTGAAAAGAAAATGAATTGCAGATAATTGAATTGCCTAAAATTTGTTTTACTGAAAATTGTTAATTAATTGTGTTTGATTGGTATAATTTTTCACCTAAAAAATGTTGAAATTTTCTGAATTTTGGTATTCGTTTAGCTTTGTTTTTCATGAAAATTGTCAATTAAAATGATATAATTTCTTACAAATGGGGATATAATTTGTTTGGATTTCTAAAAAAATTGGAATTTTTTTTTTCGTTTGACTCTGTTTTATATGAAAATTGTCAATTAAAGAGTTTTTTTTGACACAATTGGGGATATAATTTGTTTCTATTACCCAAAAAAAAATGGAATTTCAATTCAACTAAAATCAAGAAAAGTAGCAAAGGCGGAAAACATATTCCAGTGAAAAAAAAAATGTCATCAAACATGGAAAAAGTAGGAAATGGTATTTCAATTCCAACTTTCATGGAAAATAATGGCTTGTCAAATAGGCCCTAATATTTATAGGGAACGTATAACTTTCCTAGTAGAATTGTTGATAAAATAGGATACCAAAAATTGAGTCCAAAATAAATTATAACTTTCAATGGGCTTCCAAAATAGAATTTCAACTTAACAAAGGACTCCAATAATATTTCAAATTGAGTTCTACTTTACGTACGCTTCAATTAGAATTCTTCAATTACTTCAACGAGAAATTCGGGTCACATCCAAATTCTAGCTATCTCCACCTTAAGACGAATTTCACTACAACGAACAATGTTGCAAAATATTTTCCACTTGGAGAAGAAAATCCGTCGGCAAGGAATGAACGGACTCTTCAACAATAATCAAAATTAATTTCTCCAACCAAATAAAAAATACTCCACCTCTTACAATCCAAGCACTACCTGCAGAATTACCTCGGATTCCCAGAAAATCATAATGATTTATAAATTCACCAAACTGAGCTGTAACACACCCCCAAAGCAGAATCAAACCCAACTGCTTTTAAATATGGCCCCTACTAGATTGTAAACCTTCTACTACACTGAAAGTATACTCAACAAAATCAACATACACATACCTTTCATCACTGGGTCCGTCCATAGCAATTGAATACAATGGCACCGCAGGTGTTGGTGGTAAAGCGGCATTATCCATATTTTTTTAATTCAATTGAGCAGTATTCTTCAAATCCGACCATTTACGAGCTCCTAAAGGTATTGTACAAAACTGAATGTCCATCATGGTACTGAACCTGTGCTGATTAACTCTTCCAGATTCTGCACAACCCTGTAAGATGTATAACTGAGACCTCTTCAGTCCCTCCAATACAACCTGGGCACCCTTACAAACCTTCAAAACTCCACCTCCACCAAAGAACTTATAACCCTTTGAATCAAGGATAGACAACGAGATAATATTCTTCTTCAAATCCGAAACATGTCAACCTGGCCAAGTGTAATAATTGTCTCATTCAATATTTTCAATATGATCGTACCAATTCCAGCAACCCGACAAGGTCTGCTGTCTTCCATAATTACAACACCTTTGAAAACGGTTTCATATGTAGTAAACAAGTCCTTACTAGTACACATGAAATATGCACGTTGAATCCAGAATTCAATCCCCCTCTAGTTTAGACTCGAAGTCAGAAATAGCCAAAAGATCTCCCTCACTTACAATGTTCTCTATGAAGTTTGCTTCACCTGAAGTCTCTGATTGCTTTCCATATCGACTTGCAGCCAACATTTCTTTATTTTGCAATTTGTAGCAATCCTTCTTCAACTGTCCTTCTTCTTGCAGAAGTTACAAATCTGATTACTGAACTTAGACTTCGATATGTCCCTTCCAGAACCACCTTGAGCAACAAGGTCTTCTCTACTCTGACCTCTGAAACCGGATGCCTCATCTTCTCTTTCAAAAACAAAGTATCATACATATCCTCTGTGGTGAGAATATTAAGACTATACAAGATCGTCTCTCTAAATAAAGAAAACGAAGCAGGCAACGAACATAATAGGATTAATGTCAAATTTTCTTCATCATACTTTACTTCCAAAGTTTTCAAATCAACGACGATCTCTTTAAATACAGTTAAGTGATCTTCCAATGATCCTTCATATGCCATTCAATGAGGTATAAATGTTGTTTGAGATGCAACTTGTTTATCGAACTTTAAATCATGCACAATTGCTCCAACTTCAACCGTAAAGCAGCTATTGAACCCTCTTTCAAAACATTCTGAAAAATGGTATTCCATAGATGAATATGAATGTGAGAAACTATCTTCTTATCATTCCATAATTTCTCTTCCACAGTCAAAATTGCGGGTATCTTGTCAATTTCCAGCAACGCATCATCCAAATCCAGTTGTACGAGTACTGTACGCATCTTAACATGTCATAGCGAAAATTTAGTGCTCCGATCCAAAAGCGAAAAGTCATACTTTAGTGAAACCATCACGAACAAAAAACTTCAAACAAATCAAACATTGCGCTCTGTGGAACTACTGAACCTATTCTCTGATACCACTTGTTGTGAATCAAACAAAATACCAGAATCGCTCTCGTACCACTTGTTGTATTAATAATGCCCAGAATATCTGATATCAATTGTTGAGAATTCAATAATCATGTATCGCTCGATACCACTTGATATAAATCCGACCACTGGATTGAGATGTTAAAGTTATATGGCACAACAATGAAGTATTTGATCACAAGCAAAAGAAAAAAAAGACAAGAAAATATGGCAAAGGAATTAGAAGATTTTATTGCACCAATAATAATGAAAAAATACACAATTGATCATAAAGTTCTAATAATCTATTTTCTCACATTTTAAAATTGTATAAAGAATATAATATTTATAGGAAATGTGTAGGAGATGTCTAAACCCTCCTAGTAGAGTTGTTGATGAAGTAGAATATCAAAAATCGAGTCCAAAACAAATTATAACTCTCAATAGGCGTCCAAAATAAAATTTCAACTTGACATAGGACTCTAATAGCATTTTAAACCGAATTCTTCTTGTCATACACTTCAATTAGAATTCTTCAATTATTTCAACAATGAATTCGAGTCACACCCAAATTCTAACATAAATACTTAAGATAACCAAAGCTCTAAAATAGGTTTTCCTTTTCTGCATTGTTGGTAAAGTAGGATACCAAAAATCGAGTCCAAAACAAATTACAACTCTCAATGGGCTTCCAAAATAAAACTTCAACTTGATATAGGACTCCAATAGCATTTCAAACTGAATTCTTTTTGACGTGCACTTCAATTAGAATTCTTCAATTATTTCAACAAGAAATTCGAGTCACACCTAAATTCTAACATAAATACTTGAGATAACCAAAGCTCTGAAATAGGTTTTCCTTTTCCTCATGTCACCAAACATTCTATTACAGTTTCTCTCAACTGTTTCTCAACCTCTTGTATTTGGAAGTGTGGCATCTATAATCTATAAAGAAGATAACAAAACAAGGACAAATTTAATGCAAATTAGTTTTACACCTTGGAGTAACAATATCTGATCAGGTAAGCTTATTTCGTTTGACACATCAAAAATTTGAAACAAAAAATGAAAAAAAATGGCCAACTTATGAAAAGAAGATAAGGACATTTTGTTATATGGCAAGGAAAATAACAACGAGACAAATCATACATTGTGGAGGCACAACTTCAAGATTTTATACACAAGACACTATGTTAGGCTCTAATAAGATGCCATTCGGAAAGCTAGAATTTGGTGCCAAACCAAATGTATAGAACCCCCATTAGAGAATTGAGTCAAACTTAAAGATTGCATCAACTAGTTATTAGACTTCCAACAAAAATTTCCGATTAAAGCACAAATCTATTTTTTGAACTTTTAGATTATTTTCGGACACTAGATCAGCATTGCAATGTAAATATACAAGTATCAGAAAGTGAAACTGACCAAAGTGGAAGAAAATAAAAGTTCAATGACCAAATTGCAAATATCCAAAAGATAGCTCAGAAGGAAAAATGAAGATATGAAGATTTGAGAGTGTTAGGCATTAACTGGATGAGGAAAGAAGCCAAAGGGATGAAATATAAGCAAAGAACTATCACATATCAACCATCAAGCTGAAAAGTTTTGCACCGATTTTTAGCCTCATATTGAGACCAATTTTTGATATGAAAAACAATCGAATTCAAAGATCGTATCTGAAGAAACATTGTAGAACTTTGAGTTAGCTTTCCAACCCATCTTGAATTATCTTAATCAAACATCGAAAGGGAAAGTTATGACAAAATTATTGAAGACTATCCGTTGAAAAAACTCTAAACATATGCAGTAGCATAGGGTTATTTCTATGCGGTCGCTTAGAACCTTTCATCGACTTTCAGTGGCCAATTCTAACCTTCTATGTGACCGCATCACCTATAACTATGCGGTCACATAGAGTATTTCTGAGGCACGATTTTCAGTTTCTTAATTTACGTCAAACTCTTATGGAAACAACTTCTTTCTTGACTTTTCAACTCTAAATACACCTCAGAACGGCGGATTCTTCATTATACACCATTCTTCCATTGATTTTGGCTCAAGAAACCCATGAAGAACTAAACCCTCGGTGAAGCTACGAAGGAACTCAGTTGGAATTGGTGATTTTATGTCATTTATTTATTTATTCTGTTCTTTTCATTGTCAAACAATCCTAGAATTTAGACTTTCATCCTTATAAATTTACATTGAAATTAGTTTAACTCTTATTAGATTTTCATGGATCTAATCATGTTTCTTTTCATTGTTTAATCATGAAGGTTGATGTAAATAATGACTCTAAAATCCCCATAATTCTTGGTAGACCCTTTCTTGCTACTGCTAATGCTCTTATAAATGACAGAAATGGTCTAATGAAGCTATCTTTTGGGAATATGACTTTAGAATTCAATATTTTCCAGATGGCTAAACAACCACGGAAGGATGATGAGTGTCATCAAGCATTTATGATTGATGCACTCACTCAGGAGGTAGCTAATGACATGTTTCTTGGACCAACACAGGAAACTCTAGAACCGGATGGCTTGGGGATGAGGCCATCGATGAACATCCACCCACTCTAGATTTTGAATTTTTTTCTAGTAACCCCACACATGTACTAGCTGGAAGTGGAGGAGCCATACCAATGGTTATGTCCAATGAGTTCGGTACACCACAAGGAAACTTGGGATTGCCCTGGCTAGATGTGGGCTAAGAATGGGAACATTGGGTCGAGCCGACGACAATAAACAAAGACGCTACTTGGGAGGCAACCCAAGGGAAGTTCTTTTTTTTTTTTTTTTTGCACTTGCTGTATTGTTATTTTCATTCCACATTTTTAGTTGTAATTTTATTTTCTTTATTTACACCACTATCCATTTGAGTACTTTCAGACTTCTTATACCTCAAGTTGTTTTTGATTTTCTGTCATACTCAGGTGATATATTTCCCTTCTTTTCTTTGGTATCCATGTTTATGCATTGAGGACAATGCAATATTTAGTTGGGAGAGAGTTACTTTGAATACTATTATGATTATCATGGATTTTTGTTGATTTGTCATGATGGGTTAAAATTGTTTTCTTAAGTCTCTAATTTGCTGCATAATTGTGCTTTTGAATGACAAAATATGTTTCTAGAAGTTAATTATGTTATGAAAGTCGAGATGTCAAGACACTTACTGAATTATTTTTGTGCACACAAGCCTTGTGGTAAGATGGTAGTTTAACACATGTAGCTAGATGAGTCTCTTGCTGAAGTTTTTCTTGTGAGATACTTGGTGAGGATTGAGAGCCATAATATACTAAAATATGGCAATAAGCTTTCATTGATCTTGTGAATTGGAAACTGTTTTAAGTATAACACTACATAGTTTGTGGTAAGATGGTGGATTACTTGGGAAATGATAAAGGTCAATTTAGTACTGACATTTGAGCTTTCAACCTTTCTTTTCAATATCCCTAGTAGCCACTTTGAGCCATACACATATATAGTCTTTTCTTCATGCACATATGTTATCTATACTTCTTCACATTGAGTACAAGATTTACACATATTTTTCCACCTTTTTACTTCAAAGTGTGTAGTAGGTCTTGAATATTTATTTATGAAGAATTGAAACAAGGAAAACGACAAGAGTTGATATATGCTCAAAAAGAAAAAGAAAAAAAGAAAAAAAAGTGATAAAAAAAATTGATTGATTTTGGGATTGAAATGCCAATTATGTATTTATTGGGAAGTTGTGATTGATCGAGATGTTTGATAAGATATCTAACTATGTGCTTGAAAGTATTTGAATTTTTATATCTGTTCTTATCATATGATCCAACCTGAACTTCATTACAACCCTTTCTATTGATCGTTTTGATCCCAAGTAGGTTGTGGTAAGAAGTTGATAAATTCTCATTTAGTATACGCCTATCACAGAATCAATATTTGCTTGTTACTTGTGCATAATTGTTTAAGCCTCCAATTTTGAGTGTACATCTTTCTCAGCTCCATAGAGAGAAACCCCGCACTAAACACTTTGATACACGTGAGTTATGGAGCTGAACCTTTAGCTTGAGACATACTCGATGCTACTTGTGTTAAGGTTGTCAATAAGATGGCTATGGCTTGACACACACTCACACATTTCGTAAGTGTTTTTGATATCCTGATAATCATGACACTATTGATTTCTTTGTGGTGTTGAGTTTGAAAAAAGCATGAACTGTAGTTGAATTGGAACTTGACAGTTTGAATTGTAACATAGAATAGTCGTTGATCGTCTTGTTTTGCATTAAATTACTAGGGACTAGCAATAAGCAAGTTGGGGGTGTGATAATGACACAAATTGTTAGGTTTTTCATCCAGTAATACTTGCATTGTTACGATAAATTGATGCCTAAATGCAGTAAGTACCCTTATATTTTGATTTAGGTTGCAAATGGATGAAAACGGTGAAGATTTGAGGAAATAAGTGAAAATGGCCAAAGTGGAAGAAAATAAAAGTTCAAGGACCAAATTGCAAATATTCAAAAGATGGCTCAAAAGGAAAAATGAAGATATGAAGATTTGAGAATTGTTAGGCATCAATTGGATAAGGAAAGAAACCAAAAGGATGAAATATAATCAAAAAACTATCAGATATCAACCATCAAGTTGAAAAGTTTTGCACTGATTTTCAGCCTCATATTGAGACCAGTTTTTGATATGGAAAACATCGAATTCAAAGATTGTATCTGATGCAAAATTGTAGCCCTTTGAGTGAGCTTTCCAACGCATCTTGAATCATCTCAATTGGGAGAGAAATTTATGACAAAAATATTGAAGACTGTCCATTGAAAAAAACTCTAAACCTATGCGGTCGCATAGAACCCTTCAGCGACTTTCAGTGACCAATTCCAGCCTTCTATGTGACCGTATCACCTATAATTATGCGGTCGCATAGAGTATTTTTGAGGCACGATTTTCAGTTTCCTAATTTACGTCAATCTCTTATGGAAACAACTTTTTTTTCGACTTTTTCCCATTATTTAATCAAAATATTTGTTGAGTTTTAAGTTTCATAAAGCTATGTTGAGATTGATTTAACTTTTACTAAATTAATTATAGAACCAATCATGCTTTTTCTATCGACGAATTGAACTAATTGTTGAATTTTAATCTCAATTTCACTTTATTGGCGGATTGATTATTGCCTTATGGTTCATGTATATGATAGATCTTTGATCTTGTTCCAATAATTGTGCGAATATGTCATAAGTTTAGATTCTAGGATTACATTTGTAAATTAAATTGATTTTCACGATATATCTTCCGCTTAGAGTGTCGGGATGAAAGCCTCTAATTGAGTTATAAAACTGAATAATTGATGTGAATGATTCGATCCAACTGAGGGAATTCTGACGCTTCACTGCTTCATTGATTTTAACTTTGCTACTTCAATATTGAATTTACTACAAATTTAAGATGATAACTCATCCCTTTATAGAATCCTTAAGCATTTTCTATCTCCCTTTGGATACGACACCCCAAATCTGCACTACAACTACGACGTTATTCTTTGGGCGTAATCACATCATATATGATTGGGGTACTTTTTTCTATAATTCAAGCTGCTCATATCTCTCCTCCATAACCTCCGCGTTCAGCAGCTTTCTAAGAATTTCAAAAGAAATTTTTAATTTAGACGGGAAGTAGTTCAACTTGGAATAGGAAGCTAGAAAAATTAATATAGAAATATAATTGTGCCGTTCATATCACAGAAATATACATAATTGACACGTGATGCTTATATGGATACATGGACAGTTATCAACAGAGTGACAGTCATCATAATTCAGTGAATAATATTATCAAGTTCCAGAATACGAGTCTTCTCCAAAGTTGCATCTAAGATCGCTTGTAAATAAAATGAGACTTAGCCACATACAATGAAGGTGTGGATGTAAATACTCCGCGCAAATTCACCCTACATAGATAGTTTGATACAGCAAAGGACAATCCAGTAACCTCGACAATTTTCTCCAGTAAATCATACTAGCCACCATTATGTAGATTCAAGACTATGGGACATTCAATGTTAAACTAAGCAAATCAGAAGTATTCACAATTACTTCTGGTGATATGTCAAGATATAACTAGCTCCAGAGCCAGCATAAAAGATCTCATGATTTAACTAGCTCCAAGAGTTATGACTTCCAAATAAGCAGAAAGTGAAAGAATGTCTTCAACATCTTAAAAGAGTAATTTTGATGAAGTCTCCACCTTACATCACTCCATATCAAGCCCATTGGCATATGAGAAAGCAACCCAGGAATACGAGTAGCGATCAATAGTCAGAGTGGTTTCACTCTTTAGCTTAGACTCCATCAAAAATCTACATAGACCAGAAATCAATTACCAATCTTTCAACTTCAAATGAGACTCGAGCAAGTTCTATTTGAATAACGGTGAATGGCATAAAGGAGAATGTGGACACAAAAAGTCTCAGATATCGTCCAAAATGAGAAGCAGCCAAACTCAGGTCAATTAATCGAAAAAAAAAAAAAAAAAGACATAAAAGTAAAATTTTGAATACTTCTAGCCTTATTCAACATGCCGAAAGTGCAAAAAAAAAAAAAAGACATGAAAGGAACTTAGGACCCATGAGAAGATTTTCTCCTCCATTAGATGAAGAAAGATTAACTCCTTTTTCTGTCAGCAACCAAGAATGCTTTGGATAACAAGTTGGACTGAGGAGAAAAGGGAAGTATTTTCATCCAACAACACACACTTTTTTCTTGTTTCTCTTTTTCTCAAATTGATGTGTGGAGTGGGGGGTATGATGGGATTACAGATCTTGGAATGACCAATTGTAAGTGACTCTACCATAGACCTGTCTAGACAACAACTAAGTATTAGGCTTTGTTTTGGCTTTGTCTATCCTCTGCATGGAGCAGTAGAAACCACCCTGCAATTTACTGGATGGCTGACCGAGGTACTTTCCAAACGTATGGCTGCTTGATCACATTTTATCTCCTATGAAGGAAGCGTCAGAACTCTTCTTGTGTAAATATGATAATTGTACAGAGCGTTATTTCAACCATGTCAACTAAGCTACTGTAGTGCATCTTACCTACAACTGACTTGGCATATACTTTGCAGAAAACAATTATCTGACACATGATGAAGAATCAGTGTGACGGTGCATTTTAATAAGAATCATCTTCTATATGCATATGGCCAAATGTTGGAAAACATAATAGCACATACCCATACAAAGAAAGCCAACTAACCTCTTCTCCCATCGATTTGAACTGGAGAAGATGGATTGTGTGATCATCCAAATGTGATTTATGAGAAACCTCCACGATTCAACTGCATGACCTTGCCCTTCCAAGTATGAAAGTAGTCTGCTTGATTGAGAGGTCTTGCCACACCGATCAAGACCCTCTAAAACAATTAAAGCACCCCTCGAATCAGTGCTGTGATTAGTTTCCATGTGAATTTGTCTTGATAGGTACTTGAACGGAAATTTCAATTTGTAGTGAAAACTTATTGATTGTTGCCCTGCTGCTATCCCAAGATTTCTGCAAAGCATAGTAAGTAATAAACGTACACTCTATTTTAAAATGAAAATACAGAAGGAACACAGGTCAAACATGTGAAAGTTATCAAGCTCATACCGTTCGGTTTAATCCAAATTAGTTTTTTAACAAACCTCACCTGCAGAGACACACACCCAATCCACAAAACTCATATAGGCACTTCATCAAACTAATCCATACTCTAGTTCATTCTTACTAGAAGGAAATGAGTTGACTTTGTCAACCTGTCCACAATTATCCAAATGGCATCGTGTCCTTTCGTTGACTTCAGAAAACACACCACAAAATCCATGGCTATTTGTTCTCATTTCCACTTTGGAATTTCCAATGGATTTTAAGGTCCTGATCGCATTTGATGTTCTACTTTAACTTGCTGATATATTATACACTTCTCAACAAAAAGACCAATCACGAAGGTCTCAATATTTCTTTTCTTATCCCTTCTGTACTACCAGGATGTGCAGTGTACGGAGCAGAATGAGCTTCTTCTAAAATGTCTTTTCTTATCCCTTCATCCATTGGTACACATAACATTTCCTCGAACATCAAAGCATTGTCATCTTCTATTGCAAAACCATTTCTTTTATTTGTACCAACTTCTGGCTTAAATTTTCTCAAAACTTGGTCATTGTCTTGGGCATCTTTGATTCGACCCCTAAGAGTACGTTGAATCTATAATATCACAATCCTTACAGTAACAAGAATTGGTGGAATTACAACTTCTAATTTCAATTTCTCAAACTCCTTTACCAACTGCACGCTAGTTGTCCCATGTCTCCCTACTAAGAACATCTACAACTACATTAAGCTTATAGGGATATTAATAGATAGTGCAGTCATACTTTTTAGCTAACTCCAACCATTTCTCTACCTCATATTCAAATCTATTTGAGTAAAAAAAGTATTTCAAGCTCTTATGATCTGTATAAATATCGTACTTTCCCCATAAAGGTAGTGACGCCATATCTTTAGAACATGTACTATCGTCGCCAACTCTAGATCATGTGTAGGGTAGTTTTGCTCATATTATTTTAGTTGTCTTGAGGAGTACGTGATCACCTTCCCAAACTACATCAGTACACATCCTAATGATGCATTATTGTATATAACAAATCCATGTGAACCCTCTGGTATAGCTAAAACTGGAGTTGTAACTAATTTTTGTTTCAGTTCTTAAAAGCTTTCCTCACAAGTCTCAATCCATTGAAATTTTATGCCTTCCTAATTATTGGCCCAGCTATTTTGGAGAATCATTCAATTAATCCCCGATATTAACTGTCTAGTCCCAAGAAACTACGAACTTCACCTATATCTGTCGATCTAGACCAGTTGGTTACTACCTCAACTTTATTATGGTCTACTACAATCCCTTACGCCATAACTACATGACTAAGAAAAACTATACGATCAAGCCAAAATTCACATTTCTTGAATTTAGCATACAATTTCTCCTTCGTAGTGTTTCCAACACCATTTTGAGTTGTTTTTCTTGTTGATCATTATTCTTTGAATACACCAAATGTCATTGACGACGACAATGGCAAATTGATCGAAGTACTAATAGAATACTCTATTAATCAAATCCATAAATATTGCAGGAACATTTGTTAATCCAAATGGCATTACAGTAAACTCATAATGACAATAGCGAGTTCTAAATGCCGTCTTCGAAATATCGGTTGCCTTCACTTTCAACTGATAATAACCAGACCTCAAATCAATCTTGAAAAATACTATTGCACCCTTCAACTGAGAAAGAGGTCCTCTATTCGAGGAAGGGGATACTTGTTTTTTATAGTCAATTGGTTTAGTTCTCTATAATCAATGCATATCTCCATTGAACTATCATTTTTCTTCACAAACAAAACAAATGCACCCCAAGGAGATATAAAATAATTTACTTCATCTCGATGATCCTTCCGAGAAAGGATGACATGTGCAATGATATTTTGTAAAACTTTACATGGAAGAGTTAATTGGTTTGCACTAAGTTTTGTGATATTTTCAATATTCTTCCCGTTGACCAGACGACATGCCTCTGAAGGATTATATCCTTCTATATTGGGATTAGTTTTATGAAGAAAATTTGAATATCATACATCTCAAGCTCAAGAATATCATGAATGAGAAATTTGTTGATGGTAATACAGACGTTTTTAAGTAAACAAAAAATCTCATCCGAACGAGGAGTAATGTCCATGTTTTTATAGAATTCTTTCATAAGATGTGGATAGGCATTTTCTTGTAGTGTATCGATAAATACCCAACCCATGTTTTCAAAATGATCTTCTATATAAAATGCAGGTGCTTTAATAGTAAAGTCAACGAAATCAACATTTTTACCTATTAAAATTAGGAATTTCTCAAAATGGTGGGCCAGCACCTCAGGGTCCATGTCAAACTCTTCGTCCAATGAAGGTGGTGGAGATCATCTCACAGTGCTCTTAAGTCTTTTACTCGCTCTTTTTGACCTCGACATTGTAGAAAACGGGGGTGAAAGAAGAAGATGCGGGTTTCGGATTTTTTGTGAATTTTAAGTTGTTGATGGAAGAAATTTGTAAATGTTTGAGGAATTGAAGTGTGGAGGTAATGGGTTTTTGATTTTGAAGGGTAATTGATTATTTGAGTGGAAAGAATAAAGATTGTATGAAGGATTTTGAAGAGAGAGTTGAGAAAAAGATGAGGGAAGAAACTGCCTGGTTAACGATTTAAAAATCTGAAAATCGCGTTCATCTAGACGTCCGGGTCATGATCTGGACATCCGGTCCTCCTTTTTTAACATACTAAATCAAATATACAATAATTAATGCCAAATAAAACATGTATGAACACATGGTATGAATTTAACTTAGTTAAGTACTTCAAATTCTTCAATAATCCCTAAACCTCTTTGAATATTTGAGAATTGATCAAGTACAAAAGGTTTAGTAAAGATATCGGCCAATTGATTTTTCGTGTTCACAAATTCTAACACGATATCTCCCTTTTGTATATGATCTCTTAGGAAGTGATGGATAATTTCAATGTGCTTCGTTCAAGATTGCAAGATGGTATTTTTTGAAAAGTTTATGACACTAATGTTATTACACTTGATAGATATATGATCAAATAACAAGTGATAATCATTGCTTCATCCATAACACATGGAAAAAACAACTTGCGGTCGAGATATATTCGACTTCGGTAGTTGATAATGCAATTGTATTTTGTTTCTTAGTAAACCATGACACAAGTGCAAAGCTTAGAAAATGATAAGTTCTACTATTTCATTTGTAATCGATTGTGCAACCGGCCAAATCGGCATCTGAATAGCTAAGAAGGTCAATATAAAAGCCATTTGGATACCAAAGCCCTAAGCTTCTAGTGCCTCTAAGATATCTAAAAATCCATTTTACAATACTAAGGTGAGATTTTTTAGGATTTGATTGAAATCTAGTACATAAGCAAACACTAAACATGCTTACGGGTCCACTAGCAATTAAATAAATAAGAGATCTGATCATACCTCGATATTTTGTTACGTCGATTGAAGTTTCGTGCTCTTCTTTATCCAATTTGATTTATGAACTCATT
>CAIGRB010138557.1:65884-93375 GCA_903798255.1 Fraxinus quadrangulata
CTAAAGATGTTTTGTTTATTTGGTCTAACGACTAAATCTAGATGAAAGCACTACTATTTAGGTGATTCCTTATAGAAGCTCTAGTAGTAATACCTTCAGATGGATTACCAATAATAATTTCTTTTGGATGAGAAGAGATATACCTTCATTCTTTTGGTAAAGTGGGATCATTTGACGTTTCAATAGGTTCTACTTCACTTTGTTGAACATTTGCTTCTCCCTTGTGTTCCTCTTTTGGATCATATTTGCTTCGATCTTGAATATCTATTCGTTCAAAAGGAGTTTTCAATCCTACATTATTAGTAATACCTTTCTCACAATCAAGATGATTAGTTTCATCAACACATAGATTCTTCAACGACTAGAGTTCTTTTGTTGAAAATTTTATAAGTTTCGCTATTCGATGAGTAACTTAGAAAGATTCCAATATCGGATTTTGAATTAAATTTTTTCAAATTTTCTTTGTATTTAAATTAAAGTATTTACAATCAAAAACTTTGAAATAGCTGATATTTGGAATCCTATTTTTCCAAAACTCATATAGAGTTTTAGTTTATTTCGACTAACTAAAATTCTATTTACAATATAGAAAATGGTGTTGACGGCTTTGGCCCAAAAGTATTTTGGCATGCTATTTTCATTTAGCATGGTCCTAGCCATTTCTTGCAACATGCGAATCTTTCTTTCTACTATACCATTTTGTTGAGGAGTTCTAGGAATCGAGAAGTTATGTTTATATCCATTTTCATTGTAAAAATTATCAAAAACAAGATTATCAAATTCTCCACCATGGTAACTTCTAATAGTTGTAAAGAGTATCCTTTTTCATTTGAAACTTTTTTGCAAAAGTGTTTGAAAGTATTCAAAGTTTCATCTTTAAGGTTTAGGAATAGAACCCAAGTGAATCTAGAGAAGTCGTCGACAATGACGAAGGGATAATGTTTTCCACCCAAAATAGTGGTTCTAGAAGGTCCAAAAAGGTATATCTGGAGTAGTTGAAGTGGTTTTGTAATTGAAGAATATAGTTTAGGTTTAAAGGAGCTTTTTACTTGTTTACCAAAATGACAAGTATCACAAATTTTATATTTATCAAACTTTAAATTTGGTACACCTTCGACAAAATAATTTTTTAAATTTTTTTAAAGAAGATCTATACTCACATGGCCTAATTTCTTATGCCACAACCAAGTATCCTCCTTTAAACTCGATAAACATTTTCATCACTTTCAATCGAAATATATAATATTCACATCTTTCCTACGACTCCATATAAACATTATCTCTTTCGATGTAGCGTCCTTAATAAGGCATTTAAAATAATCGAATCTAATATGATAATATTTATTACATAATTGACTAATACTAAGCAAATTATGTTTGAAGTTATCTACCAGTAACACGTTTTCAATAGAATGAGAAGAATGATTAACAATATTTTCGGTTTCAATAATTTTTCCTTTTGCTTTATCTCTGAATGTGACATGACTTCCATACTTTTCAAAATTTTATAGTGACATTGTATCTCAGGTCATGTGTCTTGAACATCCGCTATCCAAAAATCATTTGCTATTCATCTTCTTTGGTTCCTACAAAAATAATTCAATTTTATTTTTATTTTTGGTACTCATAAAAGTTTGGGTCCTTGGTAGTTAGTTATAGTGGATTCTCGAATCCACTTATTCTTGCTTTCAAAGTGTAACCTCTTTTTGGATAGACGAGTATATGAAATATGTCTATCTTTATTACAAAAGTTACATATAGTTTTCGAATGAGTGTTTGAAGTTTTGACAAATAGATTTTTTTAAATATTTTTGTTTTAAGGATGGTTTATACCCAATTTATTCTTATCAAATATAATTTTAATTATCAAACATTAAATCAAAATTCTTCTTACCTTGAGTAAATTTATAAATAATTTTAGTTAAGTATTCAATTTTTTCTTTCAATGAAGAATTTTTTTTAATCAATAAGTCATAGTCAACATTTTCCTTTTTAGTTTCTAAGATTTTCTTCATTTCACTTTTCAACAAGTAATGCTTCTCTTTAATAATGGAGTGACTTAGAGCAAGTTTTTCAAAATTTTCAAAAATTTCATTATAGGAGGTAGATAAATCATCATATGAACTTTTTTCTATAGTGTTTACCTCATCTTCGATTGCCATGAAGCATGTATTGACAATTTCTTCTTGATTATCATTTCCATCATGATCATTATCTTCACTTTCATCTCATGTTGCTTGAAATGCCTTTTTATTGATATTTCTCTTCTTGTTTGAGCACTCGATTCTCTTGTGATCGGGTTTGTCATAATCATATCAAATGACTTTCTTGCTCATTTCTTCACCATTTTCTTCTTTCTTTTGGAATCTTTGATTATTTTGAAAATATCTCAATTTTTTGACAAGAATGACGAGATAATCGAGCTCTTCATCACTCATATTTTTACTTTTAGTTCGTTCCTCAATTGTCGATTTAAGAGCAATTTGGCACTTAGGGAACTCCTTTGACTCCTCTTTGTTTTTATCATTTTCTCCTTAGTCTCGACATTGTTGAACTCATATGTCATCAAGATGTCATAAAATTTTTCCAAACGATATGAATTGATATCTTAGTATATTCTATATAAAATCCTTATTGAGCTTCATTGCCCCGATAGTGATCTGAGCATTTTACTTGCAAGTTCACTGTTTGTAAATTTTCGATCAAACCCTTTTGAAACCATTAACAATCTTGGTGAAGCGAATAATCATGTTAACAATTGGTTTATCTTGTTTCTTGAAAAAAGTTCAAATTCTTTAAGCAAGAGATTAATTTTAGTTTCCTTTACTTTACTAGTCCAACGTGAGTAATTTCTAGTGCATGCAAAATGTCATATGCGGAATCACTTGTACTAATATGATTAAATTCATTTTTATCTCAGGCGCAATAAAGTAGATTTTTGGCTTGAGCATTCAAATATAATTTTCTTTTATCATCTTCACCATATTCCTCTCTAGATTTTGGAATGATATGATCGGGTTGGCCAACAATTTGAATAGTCTTGGCAGGCACATAAGGACAATATTCAATAACTTACCATATATTAAAATCTATTGATTGAATGCATATCATCATCCTAACTTTTCAATAATTATGATGCGTGCCATCAAAGAAAGGACGACGATTATTAGAATACCCTTCAAGATTTTGAAGATTATAGTTAGTCATTGCTCAAGATTGTGAAATCTTAATTTTAAAAATAAGTATCTTGCTCCGATACCAATTGATAGCTCAAGAATGACTAACCAATAAGGGGGTGAATTGGTTATTAAATTTTTTTCGAAGAATTAATATAAATTCAAGCAAGTTAAAGCTAGAAATATAAAATCAAATAATTAAATGAGATAAGTAAAAGAGAGAGATGATGCAAACGATATAATTGTGGAGGTTCGATTCAAAACAATGATCTACGTCATCCGTCACCAAACTTTCCGACACGAGCAAGTCCTTTTCACTATATTGATTGACTTGTGGTACAATTCAATCATTTACAATTCTACCGATGACTCACAAATAAAGAGAACCGATTCTTATACAATGTTGAGCTTTATGAAACTTCAACACAACCCACAAATTTAAATAAAAGTTGATTTTATAATTTGAAATATCTCTCTTAATAAATGATATGATCAAATTAAGTACTAAGAGATAAATAGACTAACATTTTAATTTATAGCAATGAATGAAGATCAAGTGTTAGGTAAGAAAAACTTTGATGAGCAGAATGATTTATACATAAAATTTTTAACTTTTGAACCTTTAGTGATTTATGGCTAAAAATTAAAATATTTTACCTTGACATATGGATTCAATGAATGCTTGATTCGACATGAATGCTTCGATTGATTTGGCATGATTGCTCGGCTTCCATCTGAATTTTCTTTGATCATAAATACGAGTCTTTTGGTAGCAATCATTTTATCTTCAATTGATCAATTTGGTCTTAATAAGTATGAAGACTTGAATTCAATTGTTAAAGACAAAATAATTTATTAGTTATAATCAAAACAAAGATCAACCATAGGTCAACAATTATAAATTACTAGTCTGCCACTTGTTACGTTTCACTTTTTAAAGGCAAAATAACTTAATTTAACCGTGTCGAAGTTTCTACAGTAAAGGTGGGTCTAGAATTGCATGGACAACGAGGACAATGGTGGACTAATAGCAATCACTTTGTAACACTGTTAAAGCAAATGATAGCAAAAAACGTAAATTTAGGTTCTAATTAAAATTTTGATTTGGAAGTGAGGATTTGTAGTAGATGTGGTAATTTGTAGAGAAATTATAGACAAATTTTGAAGAATCAGAAGGGTTAGAGTTTTGGTCAAAAAAAAAAAAAAAAAACATGATAGAGTATAAGAGAAAAGGCTCGGATCTATTATGAGTGGGGATTAAAATCAAATTTTTAGTATATTTTGATAAAGTTGAAAAGTAGTGGATGTTATAAAATATGTGGTTAAAATTAATTATTAACAAAGACTTATATTAAAATTTTAATTTTAATCTATATCAAACAGGGCTTTGTAAAAAAAATAATAATAATTTTGGGGTCATGTGACCTATTCCCCCTCCTCGTCCACCCCTATCTATAAGGAAAAGTCATGAATACAGAAAAATATTGACAGAATTTATACGACGCTACGTGGCAGCGCATGATATTTCTCTCTCTTCATCTTCTAATAATTTCACGTCACGTATTGTCTGTCAAAATTATTTGTACTTATAGCATGATTGCTATCTATAATCATGACAAAAAGCATAATTCATTACAATCGGAGAAGATATTATTGTGAGACAAACTTACAAAATAATTTTTAGAATAGTTGTAGCTATGGTTCTAAACTTTTCAGACATTACCCAAAATTTTCATTTGCATCATCTATAATCACAAATATTTAATTTAGTAGCCACGGAATGACAAATGGTCGATTTTCATCTATAAGTCTATCGGTTGATTAAACACTTGACTTTGACCAAATTCTAACCGACAAAGGGAAAATAGTAACTTTAAATTTTGTATATTAAATAAATAAACGAAAAAAAAGGATAATTATATTAACACCCCAATTTTTATTTCTTGCACTATATTTTAAGTGTACCACTATTTACATTCACAGATTTTATATATTTATCTCACTCTATATCCATCCCTATTAAAATATTAAAAATTTAAAAAAATATTAATTTCATCCACGTCAAATTTCATTATTGTCCTTATTAAATTCATTCATTTAAATATTATATTTCCACATAAATTTTATATATTCGTCTCACTCTAAATACATTCCTAATACAATTTTAAAATTTTACAATATTAGATTCATCAAATCACTATTAATTTCTAATTACTTTTCTTTTTCTATATTTCCATGACGGTACTTTAATACTTAGTTGCAAAGGTTAGCGAGCCTCTTTTCTTGAATATATTGGATTCTTCAAGAGTATATTGTTCACGCAACCAAACAAATCCCTCCTCAAATTGTATAATATTATTATTATAAGCTAATAATTTTGGTTGTTTGTGTTTTGATTGGTAATTTTAAGCTTGTTTCCTTTTGTAATGTAAAAATTTTTGGACAGGTGTTGAAACTTATTTTGAAATTTCTCGTATACTTTCATTTGCAAACTAATACTTAAAACAAAGCATAAAAAATAAGATTACATTTTCAATATCATGAAAGAATTATAACTAAAATAATGTGTTGATTTCTTTTTTTTTTTTAAAATTCAATTGAAGAGGGTATTTTATTATTAGTAGGGTTTTATTATTTAAGTTGAAGACGGTTCTATAGATGTATATGGTGGTACCCTATTTTAATTATACTTAAGATTCTTAATTTTTACTCGTTATATAACTTATATCATTAACGTTTTTCATGTCATTCTTATCGTCAAATTTTTCATTAGTTAACATATTTTGTATTGATAATAATTTTCTTCAAAAGTTCATTGAAATAGAGTAAAACAACTTATTTTTGAACAAAAATGAATAAAAAGTAAAAAAAATATTTCTTCCTCATTTTGAAGCATGAAAATAAAATATTTTAATATAAATCATTATCAAAGATGAGACACAATAATTAATAGAAAGTTGAAGATAATAATTTGAGAGAAAAAATTAAGAAAATAATTACTATAATGAGCAAAGATTGAATATTTTAACTACAATTAAAATGTAGTGTATCAATTAAAAAGGGAGTCACTATTTACATATACTTTTGAAAAGATAAGTATATTATTTTTTTAACTTCATGTAAATTTACTTAAATAGGCATATATAAAATTTAATAAAAATGTATCGTTCTAAATTCATCAACTGATATTTATTCGGAATACTAGCGCACCCAAGCTTTCAATTCGATTTATTCGGAACAATAGAAATGATATTACAGTAGAATAACAAATTTAGGTAAAACTNTCAACTAAAATCATAAAATTCTAATAATTATAAAATATCATTTTCAATTGAAATCAAAACAACAATAGAAGGATTACCATTAGAGGAAATATATAAAGATATAGCAGTATATAAAGAAGAATTTGAAAAAAATAAAGATTATGTTTTATCGTGAATTCGATGAATTTAGTATTACCATAAGAGAAATATTTGAAGACAAATTTCATCAATTTTTATTTTTATTTTTATTTTTGAAAGAACATAATCGTTTCAGAAGATGGAAGTTTTGCCCCCACCTTTAATGGTTGCTCTACATAGAAGTACTTTATATTAAAGTTCAGATGAATATAGTGATTTTTTAAAATTTTGAAATTGTATTAAGGATGTATTTAGAGTGTGATGAATATATAAAATTTATGTGGTATGTTTAAATTAATGAATTTAATAAGGACAATATTGAAATTTGACGTGGATAAAAATAAATTTTTTTTTAAACTTTTAATATTTTATTAAGAATGGATATAAAGTGGAATGAATATATAAAATGTATGTAGCCTGTTTAAATGAATGAATTTAATAAGGACAATATTGAAATTTGACGTAAATAAAAATAATAATTTGACATAGAAATTTATGTGGTGTGTTTAAATTAATATTTTAATAAGGCTGCAAATGGAGTGGGTGGATTTTTGTTTGGTTTGGTTGGGGATAGGTGAGGTAGGTGTGGATGGGGAATGAGAAAGGAGTAAAATAGGAAAATAAGAGGGCAGGGGAATGGGTTTTCCCATAGGCTTATGAGACAAAGAGCTCGATTCAAATACAGGTACGAGATTGGCGTATGTCACAGGGACGAAGTCTGCTACAAACACATAGCCAAATTTCCGCCTGTGATGGCACTGAGGGTTCACTCAGTCAGCCAATCCGAATCCCACAACCCACACGAATATAATGAAAGTAAATATGGAACACAGTGATTACGGGAAAAACCCAACTCGTATTATTACTCCACAATAATTACAAGACTCACTCTATATGCTGAAGGAACACAACACTTTCTGTGTCTCATCAGCCCGGTTGTGAACTATTTATAGACCAAAACGAGTGTGCAGTTAACATCCCTAACTGCAAAGGGATAAACCGACCCACCAAGGCCAGAACTGCCAGAAACTGCCCTCCATGACTATTCCCAGCAACTGCCCACACACTCCACTTGCATGGACAATGAAAACCGACCAGGACACATGTCACACATATGTCCATTCACAACTTCCGAGTTATGACATCCGAATTAGTGGACTCAGCTCACTGGACTGCAGCTGAATTCCACTGTTGCCTTGCTCCCGAGAACCAAAGTGTGCAGATCCAGCATGAGGGCAAGGCATGCCCATGCTACCGCACATGTCAGCCTTTA
The DNA here is from genome assembly GCA_903798255.1 of Fraxinus quadrangulata. Classification (NCBI taxonomy): domain Eukaryota; kingdom Viridiplantae; phylum Streptophyta; class Magnoliopsida; order Lamiales; family Oleaceae; genus Fraxinus; species Fraxinus quadrangulata. Next base: position 73,735 of record CAIGRB010138557.1, read on the forward strand.
AGGGGCTAACAAACCTCCCCCACCAGAAGAGTCCGACGTCCTCGTCGGAATGGAGTCAAGATACTCCTTAATTTTATCTTCGAACTGCCATAGATCGACGTCCCTCTCGTAGGATGCATCAATCCCGCTTCCACCTTTCCACTGGACTAAGTAATCAGTCCGTCTGTTCTTTTTGCTTGCCCCCATTGTCCGGTGACCCAGAATTTTTGCCACCTCCTTATCATATTGCTTTCTAATCATAGGAGGAGCTCTCTTAGCCTGCAAACGTTCTTCCCCCACCGAGCTTTCATTATAGGGCTTCAAGTAACTTACGTGGAAAGTTGGATGGACCTTCAAACGATCAGGTAGCTTCAGTCGATATGCTACCCTTCCCACTCGCTTGATGACTTCGAATGGACCATCATATTTTTGAACAAGTCCACGATGCACTGTTTTGCTATTGATCTTCTTCCAGATTTGAGGAGTTAGTTTTAACAGCACCATGTCCCCGACCTGGAACTCCACATCTCTGCGATTTTGATCAGCATACTTTTTCATTCGACGGGCAGCCTTCGCAAGACTGTCCTTTGCCTGTTCCAACATCTCCTGTTTATCATCAGCAAACCGAAAAGCAGCTGGACACACACTGCGACCTCCATCTTTCACAATTTCAAGAGGTGTTTTCGGCATGTATCGCATGGTCAACTCGGCCGGACACATCCCTGTTGCAGATGATTGATGTAGATTATAGCAAAACTGAGCAGTATCCAATAAGGCAACCCAATTTTTCTGACTGGCTGTAACATAGTGTCTGAGGTATTCCTCCAGCAATGCATTTATCCTTTCCGTCTGACCATCTGTCTGCGGATGATTTGCTGTAGAAAACTTCAGCTCAGACCCCATCATGTTGAACAGCGTGGTCCAGAACTTGCCTGTAAAACGAGAATCCCGATCGCTCACAATGTCTTCGGGTATTCCGAAATACTTCACCACATTCTTGAAGATTAATCCTGCAGCAACATCTGCCGTGCACTCATGCGGAGCAGGAATGAAAACTGCATACTTCGAGAATCTGTCCACCACCACCAGAATGGACTTGAACCCGTCAATTTTTGGGAACCCAGAAATGAAATCCATGGAAATCGACTGCCAGGGCCGTTCTGGAACCGGCAAAGGCTGGAGCAAACCTGCTTGTTTCCTCCTTTCTGTTTTATCCTGCTGACACACCAGACAAGACTTCACATACGCCTCCACCTCGTCACCCATCTTCGGCCAGTAATACGATTTCGAGAGCAAGGCCAGCATCCTTTCAATGCCCGGATGACCTGCCCATTGTGGATCATGAGTCTCCCTCAGTAGTTCTTGCCTCAGTCCTCCTCCTGAAGGAACATAAAGCCTGCTGCCTTTGGCATAGATCAATCCATCCTCGACCCAATACCTTCGTACCACACCATCTCTAATTTGTTGAGATAGCTTGGCATACGCAACATCCTTCTCGGCCCACTGCTTGATCCTGTTAAGAAAGTCAGATTCGACCATCATCAAGGCCGAAACATATGCCTCCACGAATTTCCGACTGAGGGCATCAGCAACCTGATTCTGTTTGCCTGGTTTGTGCACCCACACAAAGTCGAACTCAGCCAGGAATTCCTGCCATCTTGCTTGCTTCGCCGACAACTTTTTCTGGGACTTGAAGTAAGTGTTGGCAACGTTATCCGTGAAAACAGTGAATTTTGTTCCCAACAAATAATGGCGCCACACTCCAAGACAGTGAACAACCGCAGTCATCTCTTTCTCGTGAGTTGAATAACGTTGTTCTGCCTCCTTCAGCTTTCTGCTTTCGTAAGCAATCGGGTGGCCCTCCTGTACCAGCACACCTCCAATAGCACGATCAGAGGCATCAGTGTGCACTTCAAACGGCTTCTCAAAGTCAGGCAACTGCAGCACCGGCTCAGTAGAAACAGCCTGTTTTAACTTCTCGAAAGACCGTTGGCACTCATCGGACCATTCCCATTTTCGATCCTTTTTCAGCAAGTCCGTCAAGAGGTTCACTTTCTTAGAATAGCCTTGTATGAACCGCCGATAGTAGTTGGCTAATCCAAGAAAGGAACGTAGTTCGGGCACCTTGGATGGACTCGGCCACTCCATGATAGCCTGCACTTTCTTCTCGTCCATCCTGATCTTGCCTTGACCGACCCAATGTCCCAAAAACATGACTTCAGATCGACAGAATTCGCACTTTTCTTTCTTTACATACAATTGATGTTCTCTAAGCCGTGAGAACACCTTCACCAAGTGAGCAACGTGATCATCCAATGATCGACTGTATACCACAATGTCATCTAGGTATACTACCACAAAATCATCCAGGAACTCATACAGCACATCATTCATCAGATTGCAAAAAGTAGCTGGTGCATTCGTCAGCCCGAAGGGCATAACCAGAAAATCAAAAGAACCATACCTCGTCACGCAGGCAGTCTTTGATTCATCCCCCTCGGCTATTCTTACTTGCCAATAGCCCGACCGCAAGTCCAGTTTGGTGAAGAAGGACGCCTTTGCTAACCGATCAAACAAGTCAGTAACGTTAGGCACCGGGTATTTGTTCTTCACCGTCACCTTATTCAGTGCACGATAATCCACACACATCCTCATGGAGCCGTCGTGCTTCTTCTGAAATAAAACTGGGGCACCGTATGGAGCTTTCGAAGGCTGAATGAATCCCGCATCAAGTAAATCATCAAGCTGCCTTCTTAACTCTGCCAACTCTGATGGAGCCATTCGATATGGGGCCTGTGCAGGAGCTTTTGCACCAGGTACGAGTTCAATTTTGTGATCAATGGCACGGCGGGGTGGAAGATCCCTTGGGAGTTCTGGAGGCATCACATCCACGAACTCTTCCAGGACACCAGCAACCTGATCAGGTACCTCCACGACCTGATCCTCCTTGATTTCCACCAAAGCAGCAACGAAAGTCACCGCTCCTTTCTTCAAACCGGCCTTCAATTGTTTAGCGGATTGCAGACCCTCCTGAACCTGCTTTCCTTTGTTCTTGTCCAAATATTTTGCTGGCACAAAGCAAGGGCTTCCCTCATCTGCAATATACAGTCCATTCAGATGCGGCACCACCGACGCCTTTGCTTTGATGAAGAACTCTATTCCAAGGATCAAGTCGAAATCATCCAAGGGAACGGTCATCAGATTACACCGTCCCTCCCATTCGCCCACTCGAAGGGTGATTTCAGTAGATCCCTTCACAGGCTGTGCTGCAGAATTCACAGCCTTGATTTTCGTAGCCACCTGTGTCAAGCTCAACCCGAATTTCTCAACTATTCTCGAGCTCACAAAGTTGTTGGTCGCACCTGTATCCAACATTGCCAAGACCTCCTTCCCATCAACAGTAACCTGAATGTACATCAAGCCCCGCTGTAGAGTAGTAATGGCATTGACCAGCTGCAATGGATTTACTCTGGATGGAACATCCTCCGAGCTGTCATCATCATCACATTCCAGCCTTAGTGCGTTTAATTTTTCCCTCTTCGGACAATCCTTTGCCCGATGCGGGCCATTACAAATGAAGCATCCGCTGAAACCTTTCGATTTCAGTTGAGATTGGTCACACTCTTTCGATCTGGGAGCATCGAACCGTTTCTTCTTGTCTCCCTTCTTCCAATCCTTCGAGGTGCCAGCCTTTTTCTCACTGCCCTTCCTCTGAACAGAGGAATTGCTGCCCATTTTGTAATCGAGCAGACAATCTGCTGCAGCCATCGCTGAAGGAAGGTCCTTCACTCCTTGCCTCCGCAATTCTGCCTGTGCCCAACTTTGTAATCCCGACATGAAGTTAAAGAGCTTGTCCTCCTCGGACATATTCTGGATGTCCAGCATGAGGCTACTGAATTCCTTCACATATTCCCGAACGCTGCTAGTCTGCCTTAGCTTCTTGAGAGCATCCCTTGCAACCCAGGCCGTGTTGCAAGGCAGGAACTGATCCTTCAACTCCTTCTGCAACGTTTCCCACGTAACGACCGGTAAACGGCCATTAGATTCGTCATCCTTCACCCGAGTCCGCCACCACAATTTTGCATCGCCAGAAAGATACATGGAAGTGATGTTCACCCGTTCATTCTCTGGGACACGAGCAGCCTTAAAGTACTGCTCCATATCCCACAGAAAGTTCTCCAACTCCTTGGCATTACGGGCACCATTGAACGGTTTCGGTTCAGGAACACGAATTTTTGAAGCACCTACTGCATCCCGCGCAGTAGCACTATTCAAAGCCAATTTCAGCAAGGAAATCTCACTCTCCAAGGCATCAAACCGAGCCTTGGTATTGTCCGCCAGATCCAACAGATCTTTCATAATGGAAGACTGTCTTTCATCAGCACCACTAGCATATTCCTCGAACTGTGCCCTCAATTCCGTGTGTACATCGTTGTGTGCGTGGAGTTGTGCAGCCAAAGGGACTGCATCGTCAGACATGGGAGCACCAACGAAATCCTCCAACGCAGAAACCCGATCTTTCAAATTTTGACTCGCAGCCATAATTGAAAACGAAACCCAGCGATTACAGCAACCGCGCTCTGATACCAATTGTCACAGGGACGAAGTCTGCTACAAACACTTAGCCAAATTTCCGCCTGTGATGGCACTGAGGTTTCACTCAGTCAGCCAATCCGAATCCCACAACCCACACGAATATAATGAAAGTAAATATGGAACACAGTGATTACGGGAAAAACCCAACTCGTATTATTACTCCACAATAATTACAAGACTCACTCTATATGCTGAAGGAACACAACACTTTCTGTGTCTCATCAGCCCGGTTGTGAACTATTTATAGACCAAAACGAGTGTGCAGTTAACATCCCTAACTGCAAAGGGATAAACCGACCCACCAAGGCCAGAACTGCCAGAAACTGCCCTCCATGACTATTCCCAGCAACTGCCCACACACTCCACTTGCATGGACAATGAAAACCGACCAGGACACATGTCACACATATGTCCATTCACAACTTCCGAGTTATGACATCCGAATTAGTGGACTCAGCTCACTGGACTGCAGTTGAATTCCACAGTTGCCTTGCTCCCGAGAACCAAAGTGTGCAGATCCAGCATGAGGGCAAGACATGCCCATGCCACTGCACATGTCAGCCTTTAAGGGGCTAACAGCATAGCTCCAAGAGTGTGCACTTTTTCACACACTCCAAATAGCAAGGGTACTGAAACTGGTGAGGGATTTCTAGAATAATACTAGTGGTGGCAACAAAGCTTCTCGGCTTGTCGGCTCGTAAAAAACGAGTCACGAGCCGCTCGGGCTCGTGTTTTGCCTCTCGGCTCATCGGCTCGTCAAAAACAAGTCACGAGTTGCTCGGACTCGTCTTTTGACGAGTCCGAGCATGAGCTGAGCCTATTCGGCTCGTTTTTGATGAGCGACTCATTCAGTTTTATTTTTTTTAAAGTCTAGATATAGTTAAATAAATAAATAAGCGAGCTTGCGAGCCTAGCCAAACCGAACCACGAGCTTGTGGGCAAAGTCGAGCTCGACTCACAAGTGACCGCCAAGCCAAAGCTCGGCTCGTGCTAATATTATGTAGTATCAGTAATGTTAGAGCAACAAATTAGGTGTCAACATATCATAAGTCCTAATAAATGAATCATAAATTCTTATATTTAATTGAAGATGTAATTTAATGATATGAGTGGTGATACATATTAAACATCTACGATAGTAAATAACATTACTCTTTCAATAATTTAAAATAAACCCTAAACGCAGAAAATGATTTGCCAAAATGAAATAAGTTTGGAAGTTCAAGATTTATTTTGGTTAGCAAACAGAATTTTTATATGAAAGTCCACGGGAGTCTCATCAAACTCTTTCATGAATTTGTATCTTCTCATGAACAAGGAAGAATTGAATTACTTTATTTCTCAAAATTTATGTTTTCATTAAAAATATTAAAAATATGTTTTGAATTTTATGTTATAAATTTGATGTTATTTTCAAAAATATCAAATTAAACAAGTAGTAAATGTTTTACTAAACTAAATACAAAAAATCAAATGCCTCCCTTAGTTTTCTTAGGCCGTGGGTAGTTTTTTTTTTTTTTTTCCTCTTTGGGTACGACGTTCATGGAAAATACTAAAACGTGTAGTTCTTATTCGGTTTAGTTAAAAAAGTTGATAAATATTTAAATTAAGAGTAATAATTAATTTCAACCAAATATTTTATTGGATCGTCGACTTTTATCCTTACAATCATACAATTTCTCAACTTTTATTATAATCTACTAAAAATTAACCAAGCAGGGTCATAGTGTATAACAAAGATTGCTTACATTGGCTAACAATTTATTAGCAACTAGTAAACCTAAGAGTATTTCTAAAAATTCTTTAAAAATAAGATGTTTTCTATTTTAAAGAGTCAACCCTTAAAATTATGTTTCAAAAGACTTTTTAAATTAATAATTTAATTTAGAAAGTGAGTTTGACTCTTTAAATTTGGAGAGACAAACCCACTCTTTTATAATTGAATGTATCCAAAGTATTTTAATTCTCAACAGAGGGAAAATAATAAGTATTTTATGGAAATAGTAAAATTAAGTATTAAATATAAAGAGTATGTTGGGGTGTTTAAATTTTTTTACTCTCTAACATTATGGATACTTTCTAAATTGTAAAATATACCTTTTGAAAATAGAGCATTTTAGAGTTGTTCTAAATACTGTTGTTAATTACTAATTATTACAATGGAAACAATTTTCATTATCAACAAATGAGACGAACAATTATTGGAATCGAATCTCCTTTAAGAAAGTGTTAGTATGAGATTTTTTTTTTTCTCTAAATTTTCAAATTGAAATCAATGGAAGATTTTTTATTTTTTATTTTTAATTAGAAAATAGGGGCATAAAATTTCATCAAGAATGTAATTAAGAGAAAAATGGATCCATCTGTGTGCACGGAAAGAATAAGATATTCAGCTGGAGTTGAGTCTACTCACATTGTAAAAAGAAACACGGAAAGAGTAATGTTTTTTAGTACCTTTATTGTTAAAACACTAGTTTATGTGGCACTAATATGACATTAAATAATAAATATAATTAAATGAGTTACTTAAATTTACCTTTCATTGAGTCATACATATAATGTCACCTAAGAAACACGGAAAGAGTAATGCTTGTGGATTCGGCGTGCTACAATATTGTAGTGTCTCACATAAGTAGGGTTGGATCTTAGTAAAAAGGTTCTTTTTAAGTCAATATGCTATAATAGTTGAATATTATTGTTAAAGAGAAGTTTCATATACCGACATTACGCCACAAATAATACGATATGAAATATATAACCGCAAACAAATAACTAGATAAAAAGTAAAGAATTAACTAGTAGAGGAACCAATTATTTTATTTAATTGACCAATATGGAGAAAATAAATACAACAACTGTTTACATAATATTCTATATTTCAATAGTATAAAACTTGTGAAAAGTGTCTAGTATTTATAGGGGTGCATGTCAAACTTTTGAAATACTACAAAGACAAAAAATCACGAAGAATAAAGGAAAGATTGTTTTTCCAATAAAAACACGTGAAAAAAAAAATATTTTATCAAAAATCCAACATAAATTGAGTCAAGAACTCAACAATCTCCACATTAACATAAATTCCGAAACAACGAATGAAACTCCAAAATCTCTCCACCTTGAATTAAATTCACTACAACGAAGAATTCGATCTCTTCAAAAATATTCATTCTCTTTCATGGTATCCACACAGATACATGAACCCAAATATGGGATTCTCCAAAATTTACAAAGAATTAGAAATTAACAAGTAGTGTCGAAGTACACCATGTAACAGAAATAACTTCCAATTATTTTATATAAGGCTCATGACTAGTCTCAACACCTTCAAAAATGCTAAAAACATGTGCAATCGAATCAGCATCCATGTACATATGTCCGATTAGTCTATCCCTAACAGTTTAATACAATGGAACCGTATGTAATGATAACAAAGTGGAATTACCCATATATTCCAAACTTGACCGAATAGTATTTTTTAATATAGACCCTAAACCAAATCCCAAAGGTACAATACCAAATTGAAGCTCCACTACGATACTAAATCTGTATTGACTTTTCTTCACAAATTCTGTCTAATCTTGCAAGATGTATAATTGGGACATCTTCCGCCCCTCCAATACAACATGAACACCCATTCGAACCCTCAAAACTCCACTTCCTCTAGAGAATGTGTACCCTTTTGAATCAAGAGTACTCAAAGAAATGTGATGATTCTTCAAGTTTGGAATATGTCGAACGTGATCAAGTGTTTTACACGTTCCATCCACCAGATTCAATCTGACACTACCAATATTAGCCACCTAATAGGTTCGTTGTTACCTATGACAACGTCGCCTTGTGTTACCATTCCATATTTTTCAAACAAATCCCAATTGGGACTTATATGGAATTTACTAACTGTATCTAAAATCCATTCATCATCTAATTTAGAGTCCATGTCAAAAATCGTCAAAACATCTCCATTACTCACATAGTTTTTGGCTATGTTGTTCTCTTCTAAAGTATTTGATTACTTCCCACGATTTGTAATCAAATTACATTTGTTCTACAATTTGTCACAATCCCTCTTAATGTGTTATTCATTCTTTCTATAATAATAAACTTGATTACTGAAACTTGATATCGACTTACATTTTCTTCGATTACCATGAACCATGAGACTTTCTCCATTTCTAGCCTCATATCCAACCCGATATTTCATCGTTTCTTTTAATTCGGAACTCTTATATGTCCAATGTTCAATATGGAAATAATTTCATAGGTTTTCCCTGACTTTGCATCATACGAATCTTCAATGATGAGAGTATCACGGCTATACAAGATCATGTATCTAAATGAAGTAAACGAAGTGGACAGCGAACACAAAGGGATTAAGATCAAATGTTATTTATCATACTTTACATCTAAAGTTCCAAATCAGCAACGATNAGTATCACGGCTATACAAGATCATGTATCTAAATGAAGTAAACGAAGTGGATAGCGAACACAAAGGGATTAAGATCAAATGTTATTTATCATACTTTACATCTAAAGTTCCAAATCAGCAACGATCTCCTTGAACACAGTTAGATGATCTTCCTAATATTCGCCTTCTACCATGCGATGAGAATACAACCTCTACCTCAGATGTGATTTGCTCCTCAGACCTTTAGTTATGCACAATAGCTCTAACTTCAACCACAACGCAACTGTCGTTTTTTCCTTCAAAACATCTTAAAAAATATTGTTAGAAAGATAAAGATGGATATGTGAAAGTACCTTTCGATCCTTCTGTTATTTTTCCCTCGTCGTCCAAATTATGGATATTTTATCTTATTCCAACAATGCATCATTCAAATTCATCTGTGCGAGTACGACTCACATCTTCACTTGTCACAATGAGAATCTTATATTGCGATCCAATAGCGAAATTTCATACTTCATGGCTGCAATCAATAACAAAACTCTCGAACAAATCACAACTAATAACTCTAATACCACTTGTTGCAAAATAAAACGAATGGAGATAATATATATGACACAATATGAAGTATTTGATTGCAAACAAATAATAAGATAAAAGACAAAGAATTAATTGGCAGATGAACGAAATATTTTATTCAATTGACTAATATGGAGAAAACAAATATAATAACTGTACTTACACATTTATTCTTTATTTCAGTAATATAAAACTTGTAAAAAAAATCTAATATTTATAGAGATGCATGCCAAACCCTAAAAAATACTACAAAAGTGAACAATAAAAAATAAAAAATCACGTGAAATAAGGAAAACAATATTTTCCAATAAAAACACGTAAAAAGAAGAAATAAATATTTTCTCAAAAATCCAACCTAGTTTGGATTTAAAAAAAAAAAACCAACAACAACTTGTCCGTTAAGTATTCACTCTATGAGCTACAAGCTTTAGTAAAATGCACTTGGAGAGTTTGTATCAATTGATCCATTGTATTAGAAAGAAATTGGCCTGTGATTTGCATGTCCACAAGGCATGGTAAATTCTAATCATGTAGCCTTTGGCGTCATAGCAATCGTCAACATCATCGCACCACTTGCAGGATTTCTAACAACAAAGAGTACTTTAAATGCTCACTCAAGATGTCTAAATTCCACCCAAGATACCAAATATAATCGACGTCCAAGGACTCAAGAACTTGGTGAGAAGCTTTCTAGCTTCTCAACAACTAAATGATGATAATTTCTCAAAACTATTACAGCAAGTCCATACATTCGCATGGAATTGTTACACGGAGTTTCAATTCTCTCATCTCTAAAATTGCACTCGGCGACACCCAATTAGAGTATAATGAGGATTTAGAAAATATATCGAGGCAAGTAATAGCGATCAAATTGGTTCAAATAATAGAATATAGAAGTTAACGACAACACTAATGCTATGTGTACAAAATTGAGGTACAAAATTGGTTGACAAAATGAGTGTGACAAGATTTAGGCCATTTTTTCAAAAACTATCCGATTTTGTACACATATAGCATTGCTCTAATGACAATATGGTTCACACACCATCAAGTAAGTCATGTAATTTATGGTCATTTATGAAAAAAAATAAATTATTTTTAAGCCCAATTTCGAGTATATAGAGTAGGTAACAGTCGAGCAATCAAGTACTTTGTAACGTGGTTCATGTAAGTCGGTCTAGGGTACCGCTGGAGCTTGGAATAAATGGTCAATTTTGGGATCAAATGAGGTACAAATTCAAGGATATCGGAATTGCTATTATCTTTATACAGTATCGCAAGAAGGGTCACAAAAATACTTCCATGTTTGACCTTGTTTTTTTAAAATTCATTTTTTATTAAATTTACTTTCAATTACACATTTTATGAATTTTATAACTTCTATCAACTTTTTAATAACACATTTAATTATTTTATTTTATAAAAAATCTAATTAAAAATTTTATTTTTAACAAAATAAAACACAGGGTAAATGTTTCCAAATTGCAGCTTCAAATTAGAATCTTTCAAAAATCTTTTCGCATCAATAAACAATATTTCTTTATTTTAATATGTACGAAATTGATCAACAAAGTAAGGGCTTGTTTGATTGGCCAATCTTTTCCATGAAAATGGAATTCAAATTCCATTTCCCACTTTTAGCTTGTTTGATACTTTTTTTTTTTTTTTTTTCACGGAATTCATTTTCTTGCTTTTGTCTCACACGTGTGCCACATTCCTTGATTTTGTAGAAAACCAATTTCCACCAATTTGGTGGAACTTCCTTTTTTTTTTTTTTTTTTTCGGGTACAATTGGAAAAAATTCTAGACATAAAGGTAAAAAAATTTATCAATTTTATTGACGATTTCTATGCAAAACAAAGCCAAACGAATGGTATTCGGTATGATAATTTAATTTAATTTTTTTTTGGTAATTGGAACAAAATTTTAGACCAAATGTTAAAAAAATTTATCACTTTAATAAACAATTTCCATGAAAAACGAAGCCAAAAGAATATCAAACTTTCAACATTTTTCAAGTGAAAAATTATACCAATCAAACACAATTAATTACAATTCTCAGTAGAACAAATTTTAAGTAATTTAATTCCCTTTAATTCATTTTGTTTTCACCTAAATTTCACATTTGCAATCAAACGAACACTAAGAACTTTTCAATAGCAATTTTGCTATGCCGATATGACAAACCACTCACAATTGGGGGAGGATTTTTTTGGCTTTTTTTATTCACATAGGTTCCTCTGCCATGGGAATATATGTTAACAAGAGAGTATTTGGTAAGGATTAAAATTAGATTTTAATTGAATTGTGATAAAAGTTTTTGAAATGTGTGATTGAAAAGATGTGATTAATATTGATTGTTTTACTTTGATTTAGATTAAAATCAAATTTTAATTCGATTCAAATAAGCCTCAAGTGTGTCAACTTTTTTTTGACAAAAAAGTTTAACTCTTCCAATAGAAGTGTGAGTTTGATGTTTGAATTTTGTTATTTGCAGACGAGATTGACACTCTCATTGTACAAGTATGTCACAGTAGGGAAGCGCACTCCCAATAGAAAAAGCATCAAATAGTTATAAGCTTAGAAATCTTCGATCAATGATAAAAATAATTAAGAAATTGATGAATTTCCAGCCACAATTTGGTGTGGGTTAAAATTTAATAAAATTTAAGAGATTTGCTTCGTGTACAGAAGCAAAAGTCATAAAAGACCAACAGAATACACACATGATGCGGCCCGTATATTTTTTTTAAAATACAAGGTAAGGCCTTGCATTGTGAGTATTTTGGTTGCTTTAGGGCAAAACCATTTCTGTTCAATGATTTTGGCCAAAAATTAAAGTCAAAATTAACAATAAATTTTAATAATATATTTTAAGTGATTCATAATTTTTTAATCAAATATCCCATCAGCTTTTGCAAAAAAATTATTAAAAAGTTGTTTTTTAGTTAAAAAAAAAAAATTAGGACAACGTTGTCAACATTGGATTCAATAAGCTAGTTTAATTAAAAATGAAAATGCTAAATATATTCATACCACAGTTTTTAATAACTATACTATATTTTAATAGTAGAAAATGTTCATAACCTTTATACATTATCACAATTTTGTCTCAAACTTTTTTCATCGTATTCTTATTATAAAATTAACATAAATTGTTCCTAATTATAATTCCTACTAAAAATTTCATTAAGGCCTTGTTTGAACTACATTATTTTTTTCATTCTCATTTTTCAACCATACATTTTTCAATAAAATAATATTTTCCATCACATCAATAACTTTTCCTTTTTTTTCAACCACATACCCACATCACATCAATAGTAAAAAATACATTATTTTCAAAAATGTGCACCAAACAGAGGCTAAGAAAAGTAAAATGACTCATTTGTCCATTGCATTTTTGAATAAGCATATATATATATATATAAATGCGACTAAATATTTAACCCTCATTTTAAAGCACATAATAATGTTTTTGGATGAAAATCATGATTAAGGACAATATTTTTAGATTAGTGAAATGTTAAAAATAAGAAAGAATATAAGTATGGTAATGAATAAAGTTTAATGACCTTTATATAATTATAATTTGGTGTATTTACAAAAAAAAAAATATGTTGTGAATATAACAAACCAAATAAAAATTCTATGAAGTTACATGGTAAAGGGAAAAATTTCAGAATCATTAAAATAACTATCAAATCAAACAAAAAATTACCTTCAAAACTACTTGATTCACACAATAAATCGACTAATTTAATCTCAAAAACCTACCCATTCACTCCTAAGATTTAATCATTTTATTTGTTTATTTAACTTTCCACTATTGATTTAGCTATATTTAACCCTTTTTTTTTTTTTTTTCCGATCCTTTTCCCATCTTGATCTAGGGTAGATGTCTAAGCAAAGAGTGTTAAATGTAAATTGCAATAACCATTGTTTAAAAATACATTATTTTATAAAATAATATTACATGAATAACTTTTTTATTTTTTAACCACATATTTTTCAAAAAATTATTATTTCAAAATACATTTTTTTTTCAAAACGAGGCCAAACAATGGCTCAATCTCTTGTTAAAATAAAACCACTTAATTCTCATACTCATTTTTAATCATATATTTATATAATAAAATATTTTACACGTAAAGTTAAAAAAAATATTTACTTTTTAATTACATAGTATTAAAAAAAAAGTATGTAAAACATTATTTATTTAAAATAATAGCCATCAAAAGGGTTTAACTTCGTGGCTTTTGCACTAAACTCCAAAACTATAAATACGCGCAAATGACGCGTGATTACAGTTTAAGCTGTTGCGGACGAGCAGCTTCTAGAAGTTCGAAAAGCTTTGGTAAACTCACCCCCTGTCACACAATTTAATGATCACCACCCAATCAGATTACTGCTTGACTAAATCTGATTGCTCTAATCTGCTTATGACTCACCAAGTGGTAGTGCTATCATACCTTTCTAATTAGATACCGCAAGTCAAAAATATCGGATTCAACGTACCTGGACACTTGTTATCCGTCAGATCGAGATCTAGCGACTGAAATTTCACACACTGCCATACCGTTGATTTAGCCGAAACTGATAATTTTCCAGACTACCACTGTGGTTCTATAAGTAAAGACTAGCCAAGCAGTTTTACTACTTTTACTTTCCACAATAAACACGCTTTTCTGTCTCTGTATTTATTGTATAATAGTGTACGTGTTAGTTGGAAGGTTGAAATCTTCGGGGAGCTTCGTCCTGCGATTAGGGTTGCTTGTGATTTGAAGAATTTCCCTCTGATTCAGTGAGAATTTGATTACTTTAGGCTTTCGAGAACCTTGGATTTTTCCTACTTATCCATTACTCTGGTGGTTTAGTTTGAGCTTGTAAAATTAAGGTTTCTTTGCTGCCTTCTTGATTAATAAGTTCTTAATTACTTTTCTTCTGTGGCAAGCTTGCGGAGGAAAATTCGCTCCTTGCAACTCGAAGGGTATTTGAGTCAAGGTAATTATGCTTAGGGTTTATTTTTTTGTACCGTAAATTAGTGTATTTTTGCTGTAAGTAGGTTAATGAAGTTAGTATGATCTGTAAGTATGGGAGAATGGAAAAGAAAAGAAAGGAAAGTTTTAAGAGAATATGAACGGATTTTGAATTAAAAATCTTTGTTTTTCATTATTTGACTTAGTAGCATTCAATGTACAAGTATTAGGTTTAATTCATTTCAACGTCAACACTAAATACGGATTTCAATTACAAAATCTGATGAGCAGATGGACTGTGGAGATGTGAAAATTATTGGATAGTTGCAGAGATTATTGGAACGTTACAAGGTTTATTTATTTAGGAATTATGTAAATATATGATCTATTGGTGGATTTAAGAAATTGGTGTGGTGCATTGGTTTTATGCAGAGACAATTATATTGCTCAACTGGGCAAAAATAGACAACCAAATTACCGTATTAAAGGATTCTACTGTACCTAAGCGAAAATGGATAGATCTGAATTCTGCTTCACGAGATGGTTTTACTGTACCTATTCAGATAGTACATCTGTCCAAATTGTCTCCATTTGAGAGAAAGAATTTAGCTCTCCGGCTGACAACAGAACTCGAGCAGATTCGGTTTCTCCAAAACAAAGTTGAATCGCACAGGACAAAATTGCCAAATGCTATAACAGTTTCATCATCTAGTGATATCCTCAGCTGTAGCAGTGTGAAACAAAAGGGCCCTCCATTTGGCACTGCAAAGAAATCCTCAGCTTTAGGTTATGGTCCAGGGAGGAAGGGGCGTGGTTGGAAACGGGGTATTACAGGAAGATTTGAGTCTGTGGAGCAGCATAAAACTGTGAACCAGAACTTGGAGATTTTTAAAAATTGTGAGAGTTTATTGAATAAGTTGATGTCTCATCAGTTTGGGTGGGTGTTTAGTTCCCCTGTTGACGTGGTCAAACTAAACCTTCCTGATTATTTCAATGTTATAAAAAACCCAATGGATTTGGGGACAATTAAGAGTAAGCTTGCTTCAGGGAAGTATGCTAGCCCGCTAGACTTTCTTGCTGATGTCAGGCTCACATTTACCAATGCCAAGACCTATAATCCACCAGGAAATGATGTCCACATCATGGCAAACACCTTGAGCAAGTTATTTGAAGAAAAATGGAAAGCTTTTGAGAAAAAAATCCCTATAAATAGTGATGTGTCCATACCTGAAAAAGCAATCATAAACAAGGAAATAGAAAAAGCCAAACAAGTGACCCCCTTGAAAAAGAGGAAAGTATCTCCGATGCAGCATGAAGTGATACAAGAACCAATCAAGAGGAAAATGACTGATGAAGAGAAACACAAATTAAGCATCGCATTGGAAGCTTCGCTGGGAGATCTACCAAGTCATATCATGGAGTTTTTGGAAGCACAAAGTTCTAAAAGAGGGGATGCTGAGGAAATTGAGATTGATATTGATGATCTCGGCGATGGCACACTATTCAAATTACGGAAGCTCCTAGATGATCATTTGCGTGAGAATCAAGATAACTGTGCAAAATCTGAAGCCTGTGAAATAGAGGTTGTTTATTATCTGCTGCACTTGTTGTTTTCGCTTTTAACAAAATACAGTCCTCTTGGCATGTGGTTCATATGCAAGCAAGAATAATTTATGTTTTATTTCCCCCTCTTTCAGCTGCTACACGAATCAGGGCCTAGCAATTCATCCATGCAAGCAGACAAAGGTTCTAATACTTTTATTTTGGATCTCTGACGCAATCCTATTACATGAATTCCCTGTGAGGTTCTCACTTCAGACTTTGTTCTTCAAAACATTGTTCTCTTATGCTGGAAACTTGTAGGAAATGAGCTTATCGATGAGGGTATTGATATTGGTGGAGATGAGCCTCCAGTCTCCAGCAATCCTCCAGTTGAGATTGATGAAGATGCTGGGGTGGGAAGCAACAGATGTAATGAAGCAGGTATACTTTTTTGTAATATGGCTTAATTTGTTGGACACGTATACTTATCTCTCTTGCTCTTCCTCCTTCTTTATTAAAGAGACTTGTTTGGAAGTTTTGTTGGTTAAATGTGCTATAAACATTAGATTTGCATAAGTTTGATATCAAGTTAAGTGCTGAAGCATCATATTTATAACCTATGGGATGATCTCCTTTTGGAGTTGTAATTCTTGAAGATTGTTCGCAATATTCAATTTTTATAAATTTTGGCTGTTACAATTGTCTTATAAATGAAGAGGGAGGCACCTTTTACACAAACAAGTGCAGTGGCCTTGACAAGTTTGGAACTCTTGGACAAGATGAACCTTTCATGTTTAACATGAATGCTAGTAATTCATTATCTCAAAGTTGTTACCCATGTGGACGACATAGTTGCAATCTTATGGTCCCCATCTCTGCAATTCTTTCTTCTTATTATTAATAAATTCACTTTTAATCAACAAAAACACAACAAGTGGTGACTGAAGAAAGGGTTAAAGTCACTCGTCAAGATGATAGACTGGTATTGTGGTGGGCATAAATCACTCTTTACATAATTAAGTTCTCATATTTGTGTTACTTGATGAGAAGGTAAGTTTTTATCTTGAGAAGACCTAAGGTGTTGATCAAGCAGACCGGAGATTTGACCTCGTGGTTAGCTATTGTTTCCCCACCCTGTTGGCAAGTTGGCTTGTTCTGTATTATATGTGATGAGCAAGATCTCCATTTCATTAGTTGTGTGATTATAGCATGAGAAATAATAGCTTTCTACAAGCTTCTGAGGTCGTCATTTTTTATTTTGATGTTTTTGTAGTTCAAATTTATGGTTCTACATTATTTTGATTTGTCATGGGGGTTGGTGATATACTCTTCTTGCAGGTCTGGATTATAGGAATACCTCTGACAGAGAATCTGAATCTTCGAAAGGTTCTCCAGTAGTAGAGCTGACGCAGGTATATTAGATGCATTTTTCCCCCTTTTTAGTTCTCTAATAATTATAACATGACTACACCGACTGAAACATTTGATGTAAAAAAAATCGTTCCAAGTTGCTGCTAGATGAATTTAGAAATTGTCTCACTGCTATTTATGATACAATTTCAGGATCATGGGAATTATGCATCAGAACCAGATAAAAAGGCAGGTGCTGATGGGTTGGTGGATGGAAATAGTGAGTTTTTCAGTACTTTTTATTTTTTCTTCTTATCTCATTACCGTGCATGATTTCCTGTGATGTCATTAGAATTAAGTGTCCAACCTTTGTGGAGATTGTTGTCAACTTAATTTATATTTGTTTAAGCTGTATCTCTGAAGCGATTGCTTGAAAAATCAGCAGTTGCTGAAGGTGTTTATTACCTCTTTCAAATGAAGACCATGGGATGTGTTTGCTTGTAATTGGGATGAACTTGAAATTCAATTATTTAGGAGAGAGACTTATGAATTATAATTTCATGGTTTCAAGGAGGGCTAGTTGAAGTTCAAGTATTCTACTTTGAAAACAGGCTTTTGACACATTAACAAGGTTTGAATTCAGTCATGTCTGGGTGTCACAAGATTTTGTTTTGTTTTTGAAATTGTTCTGAGGCTGTCTTTGGTTAATATCTACACAATCTATGGATGAAATTTTTACATTGCTATGCGTGATCTTATGGATGAATTCTTAAACAGCTTCATGACGAATAGCGATCACTGGTTTCTGCATATGGACTTATATCAGTTTAAGAGTGTCTGTTGTCACTTGTGGCCTTACCATGGCTTTAATATCCAATAGAAGCTGAATTTAAGTTGTGTTCTCAATGTAAAATTGTAAAATCAGCATTCTTGTTCTTTGCAAATCAACTGGATCCTCTGTTATCTGCTGAAATGAAATTTTATCATTTCAAAGTTCTTTTCTAATCTTATTTCTTTTCATTGCATTCTAGTCTAATGTAAGAACGTTTCTATTGATATTGCATCAATGGCTATGGACAGAATCAATTAGGGGGTCGTACCAGCTCGAACCAAGTTTCCAAGTGAAGCCAAATTCAGGTGATTCAGATTGTCACCTGGATGGTAAGAACGGGATGTTAAAAGTATAATTAAAATTTTTGGTTAACTGTTTATCTTTTTCTTATCCCTGACATTTGACATATCAGGGGAGAGTGCTTCGGTTGATAGGCAGGTTTCCCCCGGGAAGCTGTACCGTGCTGCTCTCTTGAAAAATCGATTTGCAGATACTATACTAAAAGCTCGAGAAAAGACACTCAGCCAGGTTATTTACATGACTCCTTTAGATGCCAATGGATCTTGCCATTATTATTCAGTATGAGCATGACTTGATCTACTCCTTGCAGGTTGATAAAGGGGATCCTGAGAAACTAAGACTCGAAAGAGAGGAGCTCGAGATGCACAAGAGGATAGGTACCTATGCAACCCCCCATAAATTTTATGTCAGAATATGATTGGCTAAGCTTTAAAAAAATTGAAGTTAACTTTTAAGTGACTTCTTGTCTGGAACCTTAATTTTTTTCTTACTTTTAATCAGAAACAGTTGCTTTTGTTGAATTATTCTCAAAATAAGTAACTAATTTATTTCCAACTTTGGCAAGAAAATTATTGTATATAAGGACGTAAAATAATAAAGTCACTTTTAAAGCTTAAGCGAACATAATGGAATTGATTTACATTTGATGTCCAAAACCGATATTAACAATCTACTGTTTGTATGATCAGAGAAGGCAAGGTTGCTAGCAGAAGCCAAAGCTGCAGAAGATGCTCAAAGGCAAGCAGAAGCAGAAGCCGCAGCAGAAGCCAAGAGGAGGAGAGAGCTAGAGAGAGAAGCAGCTCGAGAGGCATTGCTCAAGGTTTGATGAACTTATTTTATCACATAAAGTAGTTTGCCTTTTCCTCTCTCCCCCTCCATTCTTAACCAAACAATTCCCATTATTTTCTAGATTGAGAAGACTGTTGAAATCAATGAAAATTCTCGGTTTCTTGAAGATCTGGAAATGCTGAGGGTTGTCCTTCCTGAGCAATTACCTAGCTCAGTAGATGAGACTAGCCCAGATCACTCGCAGGATGGGTTTGGCAGTTTCAAGTTTGGGAGCAGTAATCCTTTGGAACA
>CAIGRB010138569.1:8972-20792 GCA_903798255.1 Fraxinus quadrangulata
ATTAAAATTTTATTGGACAGATCATAAGAATTGTAAAGATTCTCTCAGTATGCATACATTTAAAAAGTTCTAGATAACTTTAAGATTAAAAATGGAAAAATGTTAAGTCATTCTAAGAAGATAAATTTAGTCTTTCATAATGTCCAAATAATTGATAGAAACGAAGAAAATTTAACAAATCTAAGAAATTTTGGCTATACTTGAGAAAAGATTTGCATGTTTTATATAACAATTTAATGTTTAATTTCAAATTCTGTACTAACTTGATTCTATAGACAAATTATGAAAATAAACAAACTAACTTGATCTATTCGTCGAGTATATGACCGAGGTATATTTAGAATCTAAAAATCAATTCGGGATGATTAAGAAAATATGGTCCAAAGCTAGAGGAAAATATCAGATTTTCAGCACCTAAGACTGTCACTCGAGCGATAGCCCAGCGTCAGACAAGCGACCGACTCTCTACTTTTGGCGCTCGAGCGGCTCATGGGCAATAGACAAGTGACGGGGTAAATGTTTTTGAATTTTGTGGCGTGACTCTCCATTCACAACCCCTCCTCTTCTATAAATAACCATTTGGGCTTCTTTTACTTCATCCCAATCATATACAATCATAGCACATAACATAAAAATTATATTATCTTAGCTGAAATTCTGCATTAAATCTGTTTTTCATTTCATTCAAAAAAGAGTACAAGAGCCATCTTTTTGGTTCGTTGTTCTTGTATTTTGGCATGCTATAAACACGAGGAGGTAGTTATTGTATATTGGGAGTTGATTGCCATTATTCATAGACACCGTTGTGGGGGCAAAATTGACTTAAGGATAAAGAGTTCAACTTTTGCCTCGATTTTGCATCCATTTTTTGGTGCTACTTTGTCTATATTCGTTGGCATTTAATTTTCATTACTTTGATATTTATTACTCAATTCCTTGCCATTACTTTGTCCAGTTTTTGATAAGGTTGTTAAGTTCAATTTTTTTTAAAAATCACTCAAATCCATTTTACAAACAAACAAATATTGTATAGACGAAGGTCTAGATGTAAAGGATTAGTTAGACATGATAACTTAAGAATTTAACTGATTTTGAGTTTTATTTTAGAATATTAGATTTTATTTCTTTTTGACTATAATTTTTTTTGTCTTTACTCAATATTAATAAGAGACACGTTACTGAAAATATTGAAATATATATGCAACTCATTGGAGACTAATTTTAGACGCAGTCATCTATACATGTAAACTTTAATGTCACGTCTTCTAAAATCTGTCTATTTAAATGTCACATAGATTTCAATCCATGAATTGCATTGGAGACACTCTTAAGCCTATTTTTTTGCTCATGTTTATAAACAAATAAAGTTACTTTTTGTTTACACATTTTGATAAACTCACAAGTATTAACCACTTATCTAACACTAATTTATATGTATTTATAATTTTAAATTGATTTAAAAACACTTCCTTAACATGCTCTAGATATATTTATTTCTTCTTACATTTTTCTGTTCTATTGAAAGAAATTACTTTCCAGTTGGCAGAGCTTTTGAGAAGTCGAAAGTTGATTTTGAAACTAAAAAACTTGTTTTCTAGATACGTTTGAATGATTTTCTCTTAGTACTTTGGCACCATTCAACATGACTTCTACTTTCACTTAAGCTTCTTATATAAAGAGCTTCACGAGTTAGTTCTTATGAATTAATTCTTCTAAAATTTCTTCTAATTAGATAAATATTTTTAAAATTTTATACAAATAAGTTCAAAAGCAACTTCTTTGTCTCAAAAGTAGAGTTTGACTTTTCAAAAGTCCTACTAAATGAGTCTTTAATCTAATTAAAATAATTTTTAGAGTAAGTTGGTGTAATATAAATTTTTCAAGCAATTCTTCTAAAAACATAGGATTTGGCAGAAAAAGTTTCAAAAAAAGTTTATTATTTATTAAGGTTAACGCCCATGAATTTTCGGCAGAAAAAGTTTCAAAAGTCTTTAAAAGAACACTTGAAACCTAACTTTTTAGAAATTGTGTGAAAAACATAAGTCTAAATTTGGATGTCGGGTGAATCTGTTCGAACATTTCAATACATGGAACCATCCATTATGTTTCGACAATTTCGTAAGTAGAGTCATTCGGGTCTTATACACATTAATAAACAATTCCATATAAACCCTTTCAAAATATATACCTAACATGTTAATACTACAATCTGTGTGCAATAGAAAAAGTCCAACTAGGAAATCTTCAAAAAACAAAATAGTGGAGATTAAAAATCATGAAAAGAGGAAAAATTAAAAATTTAAATTTAAATTAAAGTTTGAGAAGAAATTATTTTTTCTTAATAAATTTTACTCAATCCGTAAGTGATGCATGCTACAACCTATAATTTAACTATGGACAATGATTAAATTTTTATACTCTTAAAACGAGCTGACATAAAAATACTAACTATATAATATTAAGAAATTACATACTACATATTGAACTCGCTATGTTTGAATAAAAAATAAAATATTATCTTTTAAAAGAGAACTACGAACTCAAAATAATAAAAAAGGTACATGACGTTTCAAGCTATGAATATATGAAATTCAATTACTATGCGTTATAAAAAGAAATTAAAAAATCACTTAACTTTGTAAATAATGCAAGAAGGTAAAAATCTCGAATTACAAAGAATGAACGCTTTGATACATCAATTTACACAGCAAATTAACTTGAACTAGAAAGCTCAAATTCCAGAGATCAACATACACTAACCTCTAAAATGCATCAAGTTGATGTGAGACGAGAGGCAAAAAAAAAAAATTAAAAAAATAAGAGTCAATCTTGATTTCTTAGGGTTAGAGTTTAGAATTTTAAATAAATCGATTACATTCAGGTATTAAAAAATCAATAATCAATCCGGATCCAATCAATTCTTGGTTTCGATTCCTAATTTATATTTTTTGGAATCAAACCCAAACTTCCAATTCTAATTCAATTCCGATTCGAGAGGTTCGATTTCGACTAAAATGTCGTGCCTACGTAAATCCAACAAATTTATGTCAATTGAATGTACTGTACGAAAATAACCGGATAGAAAGGAACCCAAAGCACGCATAACCGCGCACAAAATACATACATTATACAGACAAAACGAAGCCACACTCAGATTGACTCCATCCTTCGACCTTCGCTGACCCGTCTCCAACCTCTACTACCGTCTTCACCGCCCCGAGCTCCTCAGTTAGCTCGGACTATAAATGCCTGCCCAGAAGCGTCCGCTTGATACTACACCTCCTCTTTCTCCTTCGCCGCTACCCGAGGAAGAGGATGCCGATCATTCACTCCAAAGCAACCCGAATCACAACCACGGAGAAGCCGACAACGGCGAAGGTATGTTATCACATGCGTATACATGTACACGCCTACGTACATGCGTTATTCTGCTTACAAAATTTTGACGATAAATTCCAATTTCCTCTTATTTTTCTGCCGTATATTTATTGATTTGTTTCTTCTCCAACTCTCAGATTCCAATGGCAGTCCTTCCTCCAGTGACGGAGAAAAAGACGAGTATTTCTTTCTATCTCTTCACATAGACTCATCTAGACTCGTATAAACTTATCTGCACTCAGGGATACACGTCAATTAATGGATAGACTGTTACATTTTTATTTTTATTTTTTTTAACCTTGTTGCGATTATTGTGAATTTTGGAAATGTATGATGTGTGGATCGATGGAATTAGCTGGAGATCTGCCCGCTTTATGTTGCCATACGATTTGTTTGTTTAAGGTTACACGTTTCATCAAAGAAGGTTCTGGGCTTACTTTTGAAGTACTTCAACTTATCTAGATCTTCTAGTTATTGAGAATTCTTTCCTATCTCCGTTTTCTTGTTTGAGTTTGACCAGTTTTATTTGGATCACTATTTTCTACATCGAATTGATTTTTAAGTTGCTTTTATGGTAAATTACTAAATTATATTGTTTTTGATTTTGATGGGAGTTATTTGTTTTATTTTTATTGTAATAATAGGTTGCATGCTGAGTTGGTTTGACGGTAACAGGCTAGTTGAAACTGGCTTGCTCCTGGAATTTGTAGATGCTTATTACTAAGACAGATTTGTTATAGATGAACTTGTGAAAGCAGCTAACTTTGACACTAAAGGTCACACATTAGTGAGCCCAAAAAAATTTAAAATGTAGTAATGGCATTTCATATCCGCTGGCTTAGTGATTGTTGATTCTCTCAATCCAGTGGAATGATTCAATAATGCAAAAAGCCCTTGCTCAAGTACATCAACATTTGTACGTTTATATTTATCATCATGTACTACTCACTTCAACGTAATGAGGAATTACTAAGATATAAGATCAAGTTTACTAAAGAAGCCAAAGATTCTAAAAGAAAACTCATAACATGGGTAAAGGAGCCCAAGGTAATATTTTGGCCATCATTAGGTAGTTGGAAGAGAATGATGGTAATAAGAACAGAAAATTAGCAGGTTAGGAGCCTGCACGATGAGTCCAAAGGGTACTTCATATAGGGAGGATCTTAAATAGAAAGATGCAGATTGATACACAAGAGTTTAGGAAGCAAAAGCTTAGAAGATCATTAAGCTTGGTGAGCAGCTGCAATTCTTTCTGTTTTGTCATTTTACTGAGGTTGCCTCTTTAAGTCCAACAGAAATTATGCATGGGAGTCATTGGGATGGCCACTTCAGGTTTGCTATGCTTATATTTTCTTGGCTGGAATCTTGCACAAGATTTTGTTCGAGAATGTTGACCTGGGGATAAACATCCTGCATGCTGAGGGCATTATCACCATCACACTTGTAGTATAGATTTTCTAATTTGTTACAAATTGTGACTTTTGTGCACTAGTTTTTATATGTTATAATTGGCCAACTGTATCAAACCAACATGCTATTCTCTTATGAACCATTTGTGCAGTGTGTCAACACGTTGTTGAGCATTAATACCATTTAGCTTTTAAAGGGATGGGCATGGTTCGATTTAATATCTGCTGGAGACTGGCTGAGTGTAAAACTGGATTGAAAAAAAAAAAAAAAACTCGGTTATTTTCAAAGAGAACTGGTCACTGCTCTATATGAAAGAAGAAAATCTGTCCAGACTAAGCTGATTCTGTTTGGTTTGCTTTGCTATAATTTGGCATACATTAGTTCTTTGAGCTAACTAACTGCCTAGATTCGATGTGGTTGGATGTATACTAAGATGCATTCACCAATCAAAGTTTAACATTTTTATAGAAAGCTAATAGTTAAGAAAAGAAGGAAAATTCGGTAACCTGTTCGATTCTTTGAATTATGCAGTTAACATGAGAATCAGACTGAACTTCGGTTCTCTTTAACAAAACTGAAATTTATCTTTATGCATTGGGACCGGTCTGAACCACTGGTCTGGTTTTTTTGAAGATTTTTGCCCAACCCTACTATTTAAACTCAGAAAGACATTGACTTCATCGCCCTGGAATTTATAAACAATGCTCAAGTCCAATTAACAAAAGCTTTGAATATTTCTCAGTTTTAACTAAAATGTGAACCCCTCTGAAATAGCAGAAAGTGGATATATCATAATGGGATGCTAAAGGAGAATATTTTGAGATTTACATTTTATGAAAAACTGTGATCCTTTGGTGATCCGGCAATTCTGTTTGTTCCATGATACATCTAGGAAAGAACTTTCATTGTACATCATTCCAATTTTTGGTCCTTTTCTGTATGTAAGGTAATGATTATTTGCTCAAAAAGTTCATATTGTATTCCAGGTTTGTCGTCGTGAAATTGTCAGAAATACGCAAGGAAGTTCAATGTCCAATATGTTTAGGTATGTGTTTTGTTATTTTAGTTTGCCAAATCTGAAGTTATAACAATTTTATGCAACTGAAAAGTTCTGCTCCTTGTACTCGTATATTGTGCTATTGAAATTTGAATCATTGCTAAAAAAATGTATCAACATGGACAATTTGCAATAAAATTTGAAATTATTTAAGGGGGTGATGCAAACATCTAGGAATTTATTGCTTGTCTATTGGAAGTTTAATATGAGAGAATCTAGTATTTATGAAGTCTCCTGGGCTCTCTTGTGGAATTGATAAATGACTTTATATCGACATTATGAAGGCTAACCTTGGAGGTTTCACTCTAGCCCTTTAATTAGCTACTCGCATCCAAATTCAGTTCTGGCTGTACCCTTTTTTGGAAATTTTTCTATTTTCCATTGGTTTCTTCAGATATTTATGATTATTTGACAAATGACTACTCAAACACCATGCTTATAGCCCCTGTTTGGGCTCCATTTTATTCAAATGCATTTTTCTCTCTCTTCTTTTCAACCAAATTTTTAACCACACATTCTTCAAAACTTCATTATTTCAAAATATAATTTTACCTAATATTTGATTTTAATGGGGCCCAAACAGGGGCATATTCTCTTCAGCTCAATTTTATTCTGTGCATCACGTACACTTCTGCTAGGGCATCTATCCGTGTCGAACAAGTAGTCGCTAACACTCCTCGAACACTACATGACATAAATCTGATAAGCCACAGGCCGTGTCATATGTTTTATATATTCTTCAAACATTCTTGGGGCAAGTGATCAATATGGCATGTATCGAGTCCTATATTAAAAAGTACGAAATAAAGAAATAGTATATAAATTTAAAATTGTAAAGAATTTAAATCGACTTTTCCATGTCTATGCAATGTAGATTTCATTTTTATGAAAATATTTCATAAGTAGATCCGAAAATTCTAGATCTCTCTGAACTGTGTTTTCTGGTGTCGAAATTTGATGATACTTGTATGTTTATCAGGATCCTGGTGTACACTTAATTGTGTGTTTCAAGAATTGCAGATTAAAATAGCTTCAAATATAATTGATTTGGAGGATATGTTTGAGGGACAATTTGAGAGAATTTGTATTGTATATATTTTTCTCTTAATACAAATGTACATAATGGACGTATATATATATATATATATACAACTATCACACCTATAACTAAAAGAATATTTACTGCTGAGTGGTGCAGAGAACCAAAACAGAAAATGATAAGGTGGAAAAACTGATTTAGCTACTAGATCCTTCCATGCCTTCTTCTAGAATCGATTTAAGTTGCTGCTGATGTGTTCCTTGCTGACTGTATTGGTTGTTGATGTGGTCTTCCAGCTCAACTTCTTCATCGTTTTTCAATAGCCTCCCACAAGATGGAGAGTATATGTCCATAACTCCCATCTTTTTCATGTATGAATGAAAACTTTGAGAACTCAAGGCCTTGGTGAGAATGTCTGATGTCTGCCGTCTGTGATCTGCTGGACACATGTTTTGTGATAATGCTTCCTTCTTGTATTTTATCTCGTATTAGGTGACAATCAAGCTCTATGTGCTTGGTTCTTTCGTGGAAAACCGGATTTGTAGCAATATGTACTGCAGATTTATTATCACAGTACATGAAAGCAGCTTGAAGTAGGTATCGAAACCATGTTAATTTACAACATAGATTGGCCATGGCTCTATATTCTGCTTCTGAAGAAGACTTGGAGACAACGTGCTACTCCTTGGATTTCCAAGATACCAATGACTCTCCAACGAAGACACAATATCCACTTACTAATCTTCTAGTTTCAGGACATGCTCCCCAGTCGGAATCACAATATCTATGGAGTTGTTCCTTTGAATTTGCTGAATAGAATAACCCTTGTCCTGGGGCCCTCTTAATATACCTTAGAACCTTGTGTGCTGCATGCAAATGTGGTAGTCGATGGGTACACATAAACTGACTTAACAATTGGACTGAGTATGAAATTTCTGGCTTGGTAATGGTTAAGTACAGCAATCGGCCACTCAGTCTCCTGTAAAGAGCTGGACCAGGGAGAAGTTCTCATTCATCTTTAGTCAATTTCCCATTTTGATCCAAAAGGGATCCTAGCTGCTGCTGAGCCAATTGTCCCTGAATCTCTTAGTATATCAAGAGCATACTTACATTGGCATATGTGGATACCCTATGCAGACTTGGCCACCTCTATGCTAAGGACGTACTTCAATTTTCCAAGATCTTTGATCTTAAATTGGTCATGAAGACAGCCTTTAAGATAGTTAATTGTGTCAACACAATTTCCTGCAACAATTATATCATCAACAGGTATCAAAATGGCAGTAAAAAAGTTTCCAGACCCTTTAGTGAACAGACTATAGTCTGCCTTGGATTGGACGTATCCTAGCTCAATGATGAACATAGAGAGCTTAGAGTACCATTGGCGTGATGCCTGTTTTAACCCGTACAAGCTCTTCTTGAGCTTACAAACTTTCTTCCTGTCATTGTTTGAGTAACCTGGGGAAAGTTCCATAAATACCTCTTCTTCCAAATCCCCGTTCAAGAAGGCGTTATTGACATCAAATTGGAAGAGACTCCAACCCTTTATTGCAGCCAGAGCCAATAAGGTCCTGATGGTGACATGCTTAGCCATAGGTGAAAAGGTTTCGTGATAATCAAATCCCTCATGCTGTGTATACCCTTTAGCAACTAACCTTACTTTAAACCTCTCTATGCTTCCATCAGCATTAAACTTGATTTTTGTACACCCATTTGCACCTTATTGCCTTTTTGTGAGGGGGTAAAACCACAAGATCCTAGTCTTTAGCTTTTTGATAGTCTCTAGATTTAAATTGTGATGTGAGAGAGGTGACAAAGGATTTATATGGGGTTGACAATTTTTCATATGAAATAGCAGCATCAAGAGGATATTGCTTA
This sequence comes from Fraxinus quadrangulata, assembly GCA_903798255.1. Lineage (NCBI taxonomy): Eukaryota > Viridiplantae > Streptophyta > Magnoliopsida > Lamiales > Oleaceae > Fraxinus > Fraxinus quadrangulata. The sequence continues at coordinate 17,735 of CAIGRB010138569.1, forward strand.
CCTGTGGAGTTCAGTCCCTTCAGTTTGTTTAACTCTTGAGATGGGTGAAGGCAAGCAGCTTGCTGACATATGAAGTCCTGCAGGTGAGTTGGTGCCTTTCGAATTCTAGTAGACCTATGGGGCGAGTGAGTGGCAGGGATGATGTCTGATGATGGATCAGGAACATTAGAAGGCTCATCTGTAGGCTCTGGTTGAGGCTCATTGTGGTCAAGAGTTTGTGGATCATTTTCTAAAGACTCTGTGCTCTGGGATTCAGATTCTGGTGGATCATAGCCAGGCTAATTTTATTATGAAAAATAGGATTTTGAGGAAGAATGTCATTATTTTGATTGAATTGCACTTGATTTTTGCTGGTGGGATTTTTCAGTTTTAAAAGGGAAAATATTTTCATAGAAAGCTACATTCCTAGACACAATTATCTTCTTAGTTTCAATATCCAGCATGGTATATCCTTCTTTGACACCAAAAGGATAGCCTATAAATGCACAACTCCTTGCTCGAGGGTCAAACTTGTGTCTCTCATTAACAATGGTGGTAGCAAATGCTAGATAGCCAAAGACTTTGAGCTGCAAGTAGTCTGGCTTTTTGTCAAAAAGAATTTGATAAGGGCTTTTGTTATTTAAAATGTGAGATGGTGTCCTATTAATGAGGTAAACAGCAGTTAGGACACAGTAGTTCCAGTATTTTAGAGAGATTCCATTTTGAAATCTTATGGCCCTAACTTTATTGAGAATATGCTGGTGTTTCCTCTCAACCACAGCATTCTGTTGTGGTGTTTCAACACAGGTTCTATGATGTATGATCCCCTTTTTAAGATAGAAGTCCCTCATATTGAATTCACCCCCATTGTCAGTTCGAATGACTTTAACCTTGGTTTCAAATTGTGTTTCTACCAAAGTGCGAAAATTTTAAAGTGCAACAGTGGCTTTAGATTATAGTTTTAACATGTATGCCCAAGTAATATCACAATGTATTAATTCGAAGCATCTTTTAGCTTTGTGTGTGCTTACAGGGAATGGAATTTTGTGTAACTTAGCTAGAGGACATATAAAACAGTGTCTATCGTTGGAAGTTTTTGAAAATTGAACATCACCATCAACATTGGAAATAGAATAAGAGGGGTGCCCGAATCTATAATGCCAAACATCAAAAGTTTGAGTGTCATTAGTTACTGAAGCTGAAACATAAGTAAAAAGTTGATTGTTTAAGCTGGTGGAACGATCCATTAGAGCTGAATGAGAGATTTTTCCAAGCTTCATATGATAGAGTCCCTCCCTGACTTCACCCATGTCAATCGTCTTCCAAACTGAAAGGTCCTGGATATAACAAAATTGAGAGAAGAAAATCAGACAACGGTTAAGGGTTTGAGTCAATTACTTGGCAGAAATCAGATTGTATGAGAAGTCGGGCACACAAAGAACATCATGAAGTGTTAGAGTTTCTGTGACATTTACTGTCCCTATATGTGTGAGAGGAACCTTTTTACCATTTGGTAAGGCTACTGAATAGGAGACTTGTGCCTGAATGGAGGAAAACAATGAGATCGAACAAATCATATAGTCAGTAGCTCCTGTGTCTAGAATCCAGGGAACTTCTGAAATGTTAGAAAACTTGGATTCTAAAACAGGCATACATAAGGATGTACCAGAAAGTTGGTTTATCATCAGATGAGAAGGGAGTTCCAGTACACTGAACATTGTGTCTAGAATCCAGGGAACTTCTGAAATGTTAGAAAACTTGGATTCTAAAACAGGCATACATAAGGATGTACCAGAAAGTTGGTTTATCATCAGATGAGAAGGGAGTTCCAGTACACTGAACATTGTTCACTGAGTAGGAGGGGTATTGAGGTTCTGTGGTTAGCTTGAGAAGTGTCATGAGCTGGGAATATTGTTCCTGACTTAATGACACCCGAGACTTGGGATTCACCACTTCCTGTGCAGCTGGCAGGGATGCAATGGACTGATTTGCTAGTGGTCTCGCCTTCCCTTCAAACTTCTGGCTTGGTGGGTATCCGTGCAGTTTAAAACACTTATCAGCAATATGGCCAGGAACTCGACAATAAGAACAAACTGATTTGGATGGATTAGCCTTGAAACATCTTTCAATGGAATGTCTTGGAATTTTGCCGAAGGTACAATAATAACTCTCTTCTTTGTGCTGGGAAATTTTGTTTCCCACCTTCTCTATAGCTTCTCTTGGAGACAAGAGCCATAGGTTCAGGTCCACCTTCTTCAATGGAAATTTCTCTCCTCTTTTCCTCCTGTTGTATGATCGAATAGACCTCATTTAAGCTTGGAAAGGGCTTGATCAGTAGGACTTGTGCCTTGATTCCTTTATAAGAATCATTGAGCCCCATCAAGAATTCATCACCCAGTCCCTTTGTTGATTTTGGACCACAATTTTCAACCCTCCACAGCTGCAGCTAGGTATCACTTCATAGTTCATCGGTTCATTTAGGAGTGCCTTAAGTTTGGAGAAATAGACATTCACAAGGTCTTGATTTTGCAGCAGCATGGTTATAGCCTATTTAACCTCGAGGATCCTAGGTGCATTTTGCTGGGCAAACCGCTGCTCCAGCTCAATCCAAAGCTGGTGAGTTGTTTCAGCAAAGGTGGTGCTGTATTTTATGTCCACGGCCATTGTGTTCTGCATCCAGGTGATGACAATATCATTGCACCGCAACCAATGCTCCATGATTGGATCATTTGGATCTTCTAGCTCACATATGCTTCCATCTATAAATCCCAATTTGTTTTTGATGCGTAGTGCCCTTTTCATGGATCGAGCCCAAGAGTAATAGTTGCTGGCATCTAGTGTTTGAGTAACTAAAACAGCACCAGTACCATCATTGCTTCCAATGAAGTATGGGTTGATTGGTTGAGAGGATCATGGCAAATGATAGGAATGCAAAATATATATTTTTCCCTCCTTATTTTATGTGCTCATATGATCAATTAGTGCCCAAATGTACTCATTACGTTCATATTTTGATTTATGTGGCAATTTAATAAAGATGACGTAATTTGAAAGAAATAGGTGAAATGGACCAAAGAAT
>CAIGRB010138575.1:11519-25324 GCA_903798255.1 Fraxinus quadrangulata
GCTTCCTGTTCCAATTTCTGTCTTCCTCCAGTCACTTGGTGATTCCGTTCCGGCACGCTCTTTCAGTTCGGCTGCACAGCTGCAGTACACGCCGCTGTATCCTGGGAAGCAAGCGCTCGAACTACTTCGGTGAGGAGGCGAATATTGCTTTAAGGACACTGTGTTGAACACAGGCCCCGGCTCCAAGACGTCCAATTTCATTTCTGATTTTTGTCAACTGCAGTTCCATTTGTTTACTTCTTTTTCAGTTAGCTGTTTTTGTATTTCCGTTGTAACAAAAACATCATTTCCCCCTTAATTTTTTTTATAATGGCCATCAAACAGAGGCTAAGCCTATACTAACAAATATTTCTTCAAAGGATCTAACTTCATTGTCCTCTTCGTCAACGCACCTTTAAGGGACATCAACGTCACGCTGCAAAATTGCTTACTCCATGGAAAAGATTCAATATCATCAGTCTCAACAAGACCAAAATATAAATATCAACACATTTACAGTACGAGGAAGCAAATAGGAATGACAAAATGAGGTAAATAACACCAATATTTACAACGTCCTCATCTATTGCATCACGTGGCAATCACTCAAAAACTTTTTCAACCCACTCTATTGAAATGCTTTGATACTCAACTGAAATCATTCACAATAGCACTATTCTTCAATTGATATATGGTACACACACCAAGGCTAGAGACTAAACAAAATTCTTCAATAGAAAATTTAACACTTGCTGGATATATTGAACCATATCTCATTAAGATTAGGCTGCTTGTATCCCTGTCGCCTGCTCCATATATTTGGTTGCGCATTGCTAAATGTGCTAGAGTGTCGAATTGATGTGCTGCGAAAAACAAACAAAGACGATAAGTGAATAATTTGTATCGTGCACATAAATCACCAATAAAAATCACACATGTCATCGATCAGTCACCCATCATCTTTCATAATTACATCAAAAAAGAGTCTCCAAAGTTATTGCTAAACCTAGCCGTTTGGCCTAATTCCCCAAAATAAATGAAATACCAGGAATGAGGTTATCTAGCAACTAGGGTTGTATTGGAAAGTTTATTGGTTCCTCGAAACACCAATATCATTTTAGGAGGTTCAGTTTCCTCAAATTAACCTACTCTTTCTTATTTAGTTTCAGTTTTCACTTATGGAACACACTAAAAATATAAAACAAAAAGAATCACTGTTAAGTAGACTAATCCAACTTATATAAGGATTTCGATTTAGAGTAACTTTCAAACTGTTTTTTCCACTAATTATCTTTCAGGTTATAATACAGACTACAGTAAGCTATATTCTCTACATAAAAAATTTCCCTTTTACTCGCCACTCGCTCTTTCAATGAACCCCGACGGTTTAAGTGCAGCATATAAATGCAAAGTAAGTGTACTCTCTTATAAAGAAACATACTACATAATTTACAAAACACTAACAGGAAAGTGAGGAAGATAAGAATAGTTGCAATCTAATATACAAAACACTATCAGAAAAGCATTAATGCTGCTGGTCGGCCAGGGTCAGTGACCGACCAGAATCCAGGGCTCAGCCCCTGATTTGAAAAAAAAGGGCCCCGCATGAATTCAAATCAATGGCCGAGGTGCATCCACCTCGACCCCCTGTATTTGGGCCTGGATTTGGCCCTGGATGCTCATCAGAAAAGTGAGGAAGATAAGAATATTGGTGAAAGTGCAACTGGCGTATTGCATGTAAAATAGGAAAACAATAAAGCTTTAAATTTTATGTTCATGTCAAAGAAATAGCTGACATGCCATCCCATTCACTAATCTAAAAATTGGTTGAGAAATAGTTTAAACAATGCACCTTATAATTCATCATAAATTGGAGGTCTGTTGAGTCTTTCCCATGGATTATGTTCGACGGGGAAGCTATCTTATTTTGGAAAATAAATTTTGGAAAATAAATTTTTTGGAAAATAAATTTTGTAATGATTTTTTGAAAAATATATGGTTAAAAAGTATGAATTTTTTTTAGATTTACGTATAAAATTATTTTATTAGAAGAATGAATCACTAGAAGAAAAAATGAAATTTCACAAGGTGGCTCAATAGAACTAAGTCTGGATGAAATGATCAATTCAATTGAAAATCCAGTGAAAACGCTTGTCTCATCTCGTCAATTACCTGATCATTTATTTATTTTCTTATTCTTTTGTTTCTATTTTTTAATTTTTTTTATTATAATCAGTCTACTTTGTACTACATTTGGATTTTGATCAATTAATAAATTTTTAAATGAAAATCGTTAAAAATTCTTCGCATTTAACTGTATGTTTTTCAAAGGTTTGAAAACTATCTCCTTGTTTGGTGAAGATTTAAATTCGATTTTTATTAGATTTTCATAAAAGTTGATGAAATGTGTAAATGAAAAGTTGTGCATCCCATAAAATTTGTGATTAAAATTAATTATTGACCTTGACTTAGATTAAAATTTGGATTTTAATTTCTACCAAACAAGGCTATATATCAAATAATTAAAAAAAAAATGCCATGTCAGTTCTTCCCTTAACTGCCAACAATCCTTGCATAAACGAGTCTACCTTAAAAAGAACCACGAGATTGTATTTCCTATACCCCCTCCCATAGCAAAGGTAGAGATTCTTGCACATATCTCATTTTTCATCACAATTTTCAAATGTTGTTACCGAATCTTTTGTCTCAAAACATGCAATTAGCAAATTGCCTAGCCTCTCGAGAAGGATGCCTTACAAATAGATGCGAGAGTTGTGAGCAACTGAAACAAGATCGAACACTATAATGAACATCGTCTCCTACAAATAAGAACAATCAAAATCAATTCCCAGATTGTTAGAAATACACTTCATTATCATACTAGAACCAGAACTCAACCGCATTGCTGAAAATGTGATGGCGGCAAACTGAATTTCCTGTAATCATCAATGGTGTCAGTAAGAGGTCTAAATTGAATTTTCTCACAAACCAAAGGTCTCCTGTGCATATGGGGGATTCCCAGTGGGTTCATCAATGTGAATACCAAACAAAATAGGGATAACTGACATGAAAAATTGAAAACAAATGCATCGAAGGACAAGATTCTGATATTCCTTGAATATGATACATAAAGGTCATGCAATAACAAGAACAGCGAAACAAAATTTTGATTCCTTGAGCGCCAAAATTGACAGTTTCAGAAAAGGCTGGCTCTATGGCAATAATTTGATTGTATAATACAAACATCAAGCTCTCCGCGTATTAATTAATACATATTGTGCCAACATATTCTAAAGTACATGCATGTGCCGTCCCTTCTTTTCTTTTTCCTCCTTTCCTCTGAATGTAAACTCGGAGCTGTTTATAGCACAAATTAGTGAAAAACCGAAAGCACTTTGCCCATGGATACTGTTTTAGACATTCCAACTGCTGACACTTGAGCATGTACCAAGATGGACACTGCGATTGAAGAGATATTTTTCTTCATACTGTCAAATATTTTGCCTTCTAGCTTATCAAATATCCCATTACAAGCTGCAACTTGGTCAGTCCTCACTTCCACCATTTCTCCTGCATCTTCTCTTCGCTTCCCTTAAAGACTGTCTCTTATCTTCTCTGAACATATTTTTTTAATAAAAACGAGAAACAAAGTAGGATATGAGAAAGGCTACATTTAAATGCACAGTTATCTTCTATTATTAACAGAACCTTTGCCATTATTAACTTCCCTTTATATCTGATGGTGTTATTAGAAGAGCCAAAACCTCATTTTGCTTAGAAAAACCACCAAAAAAACTGTTTATTAAGCCTTTATTTGGTAGAAATTAAATTTTAGATTTTAATCTAAGTCAAAGTTAACTAATTTTAACCACATTTTATGGGATCCACAATTTTTCAACTACACGTTTCATCAACTTTTATCAAAATCTACTAAAAATTTGATTTTAATCCCCACCAATTAAGGGCTAAGATGGGTGTATTCAATTGGAACTTTTGAAGACTTTGATGGACTTTTTTAAAGTAATGACTACTGTGGATTTCATGGGTTTTTTTACAGATTTGTATGGGAATTAGTGGAAGTTTTTTGTAGACTTTTATAAATTTTTATTTTAAAACTTTTAGGGACTTTTGTAAAATTAAAAAAACTTTTAAAGACTTTCATTTGAGATAAAATTTATGTATATCTAGTGCAATATTATGAAATTTATGTATATCTCAATTGAATGCACCCCCCTAAATGTACATTGTATTCCAACTGATGAAGTACCTGTTTCTTGCAATTTCCTCCCTAGAAGGGAGTTTTCTTTTCATCCTCTTTTCCGTGACTGTTGTATTTTCTCCTTTCCCGCCCTTAGTAGACCCCTTGCTCAACTTATTATGCTCTTTGGCACCCTCCTTTTTCTTTGAGCATTGGTGGATATCTCCTTCACCATTGTTCTGGCCATTGCTCTCCATCAACTCAGGTTCCTGATCCACTTCTGAAGGTTCAGAGGGATTTGGAGTTGGCTTGGAATTGCTCATTTTCTTTAACTGCAAAATAAAAATGGAATATGCAGTTTGAAGAAAGCAGACTGATATTTTACAGTAGTGGTGTCCGTGCAAACAACTGCCCAGGCAACACCATACATTCTACTGATTATTGTAGGAAGTACATTTTTTTCAAAATCATAATTCAATTCCCCAACCCTAACCCAACCAAACCTTTATCCAAAAAAATTAGAGGAAAGAACAGGTAACAAATTCTAAGCTCTTAGCTACACAAGTCAGTTGAAAGTATTCAAAGAAAAGTATTTATATATTGATATATAAATTTGTAAATGAGCCGAAAAGAGGAGGGGATGACTGGTCAAAGTTCTGCGAACGCATACCTATTGAAGCAATTAAAACTTAAATCTGGTAAGATCTGAGGTTAATGTTTGGAAGTCGGTTTATCGACTACTCAACTAGACACAGTAAAAATTTTAAAAAGTAGATCACCAATAAAGCATCTTTTGCAGATTCAAATCTGGTATATAAAGCAACTTATTCTTAGGAGAATATAAGGAATTAAAAATACAAAACGGAGAAAATGGAATTAATTAGATACACACCAATCAGAAAAGGTAATATTACATGGGATGAGGATATGACATAGCGTGCAAAGAACCTATAATGTTCACACCCTGTCCCTGGTGTAAACGTTACTCAAAAGTTGAATAAATTTACTTTTCAACCCCCAAATGTACTATAAACAGTGTCCCTATTGCCTGTAGTATCATGTAGTATAAATATTTGACAGTAACTAAAACAGCTTGCCCTGACTCAATGGAGTAAATAACACAAGCCCAGCTCTAAGCGCATAATAGGCAATTAACTAAAAACCAAACCAATTCAATTCATTCTCCAAAATAAGGCATACCTTTGCCACAAAGAATCCATCCATGTTGTGAACATGGGGATAGAAACGTCTTGTCTTTTCTAATGAAGTATGAAAACGGTGTTCCCTGAAGCGAATAAATCTAGAAAACAAAAGAAATGTTGTCAGCCCGTAAATAATGCAATAGCAATGATGATTAGACACGAGTTATAGCTAGGTAATACCCTGGACGCCCAAAATCAAGTCCACAAGGCACAAGTTTTACATCCCTCTTCTTGAGTGCATAATCTATAACTGCCTCATTCTGCAGATGCCAGGCTTCAGAAAGAAGAAACGGAAGACATTCGAGAACTTATGAAAAGAAATGTAACAAACCTCAGCAACCATTATGGAGCATGTGGAGTAAACAATGTATCCCCCTGATTTTGAATTGGCATCGACCATGTCTATTGCTGCAAGTATTAATTGCTGCAGACAATTTTAAAGACAGGTGATGTTCCACAAGCAGAAGCCACGTACGTAGGAATTAAAGACAACGAGATTTGAAAGGTTTACTTTGATAAAATTATATTGTGGAGAAACTTAAAAAGAAGCAAGAACTGCCAGTGTGTTAGAAAACCATTAACTAAATACAATAACCCTCCAGACAACAAAATAACATCAGGGGTGTCTTACTACAGGTATACCTGCTAATCCCTAATTCTGATAAAATGTCCACAGCACATTTATCATAGTATTTAGAAACTGCTGGAGTTATGTTAGTATTTCCTAATTATTCTTCAAGGTTCCATGACTCGTGGTTAAGCATAGGCCACAAATATTAGAAAATGATTTCCTTCTGAAGTTTGTGCTAAAATGTAACTTTGGGATGTAAAAACATTCCACACCATGACAAGAATCCATACCTTCTGGAGATGGGCACAATTTTGTATATCTAAAGCACTTTTCGAGGTTTTCACGGACTCATCCTTAGATATGACCTAAATGAGATTAGCCATGTCAAAATTTGTCCTGTGGTGAGTAAAAAATGAATCTTTCATGGAAATTCAAAATTAAGCTTGATCGCATACCCCAGTGCCACTGCAAGGAGCATCCAATAGAACCCTATCAACTGTGTTGTTGCCCAAAACTTTTGGTAGCTAAAGTTGATTTATAAGGAAACAGAAAGATGTTAGATTGACCAGAATGTAACCATGATACAATTATAAATGAAAGCAAGAATAGTAAGAAAAATTATAAAATCCTGATCGGAAATGTGAGAAAATAGGAAAGCTACAGAATAGTATGAATTTTTTCTGTTTCTTCTTGGTGCTCAAAGCCTTTGAAATAATACTTCAGGAATCGTTTGCAGCAAAATAGTGGAAAGAGATTATCTTACTTCAACAAGAAAATTGGCATCACACCAGCATTATAGTAGAAGGATGTTGGTTATCCAGTAAAACACAATTGCATAATACATTTTCCCCCAGCCAAAAAAAAAAACTCCTTTCTGTTTTCTTCTCCTCCTCATTCATTTTTTTTTTTTTTTTATTTGTTGGGATTTTTTTTTTTTTGTATTTGTTGGGGGAGCGAGATCCCCGAAAATTACAAAAAGTGGAATAAAAAAATCTCAAATCTCTTGAAGAAATTCCAGGAACAATGAGGATTGAGGAATGATCATACCTCCCTCCCGTCATAGTTACAAACTATGGTGTTTGTTACCCCCATGCGATGTAAATTTGCAGTAAGGGATTTGAGCCTTGACTCCTTCATCTCGTTTGCATAAATGATACCTTTTTCCAGGAGAAACCATGTTAACACAATAAAAAAATTACTGAAACTTGCAGTAGTAAATTTGCATGAGTTTGCAATCATTGTTTCAACAAAAAGATAATCACTTCTATGCCAATCGCCACCTTGAAAATTTCAACAAGTAAATCTATATTATGCTCTATGCATATAATCACATGTTTCAATACCCCCACCTCCCCTTTCTTACCACAACACACGAAACAAAAATAAGAACATTTTGAATTATAACATGTGAATTATCATTATTACAATCAAACTTTTTGAATAGATAAAATTAAATGAAAACAAGAACCAGGAGAGGCTCTGATAAATTACAGATGTAGCCCGAGACAAGGGGTCGATGGAAGATGCAAAATAACATGGCTAGCTAGCCCAAAAACAATGTAAGCGCCATGTTCATTGACTAATCGTTCATGTAATAAAGAAGAAATTAGAAGTCAAGAAAATTTTCTCTTGTTTCCATCTATAGACCTACAACACTAGCAGTGGGAATAACCGCAAATTAGCTACTTACCACTGTTTTTCATTAGCGCGGCAATATAAGTTGTTTTACCACCAGGAGCAGCCCTATATGCACAAAGTGTGTCAAAAAGGGGAAAATTTCAACTATTTCACATGAAATAAAATTACGTTTTAACGCTCAAACAGCAATTTCAACATGTGCTCATCAACCATCCTCTTGCAAGCATGCTTAAAAGCATAAAATTTCAACACGTGTTTACGTGTAAAATTATTTGATTGGGAGAATGTGTGGTTGAAAATGAGTTCGAGGAAAAATGAATTTTTGGGAATGAGGCTCAAACATGAGCCAAATATGCATAGCAAAATAGGATCAGTTCAAATAGGGACATGCAAAAAAGAAAAGCATTAGAGATTGCATAAACAAGAGGGTTATTATAGGAAAAATCATTGAGTGGTGAAAAAATTAGATGGGCCTAAAAAAAGATAAAAAAATGAACCCCATCAACTTCCAATAAAATAATTAAGAAAGAAATTGTGGTCATGCAACTTAAAAGGACTAATAGAGATAGAACAGACTAAGCAAAGATGGATGAAAATTGCAACATGTGATAACTAACAAATACTTACGCCACGTCTACAATTCTCTCTTTTTCCTGAGGAGCAAGGGCCATTACAGGCAAAAAAGAACTAGCACTTTGAAGCTGTTAACAAATAGACTGTCAGCTTTAATTATATAATTTAAAACTAAGATTATAAATTCTAGGATAAGAAGATACCATATAATGACCAGCCATATACTCTGGAGTGGCCCCAATGGGCACTTGTGAGTCATACACAACCAAGCCAACCTACAAAAAACACATATACTATCACTTGAACACAGAACCGAATGATACACAAGAAATCAAAAACTATCAGATACAGAAATAATAAACATATAGTAACTCTTACTTTCGACCACTTGCTTAATGGATCGAGGTTGACTCCTCTGTTCAAAAGCACACCAGCCAAGTCCCTCCTGCGAGACTGAATTCAAACCAAAGGAAAGTCTAACAACATAGTGGGATTGATGAAGGACCATTAGCATGGGTAACAAACCAAAGCATTAAAGAAGAAAAAATTAATTCACCTTCAAAGTGTTTGTTCTAAGACTTATTGGACGAGGCTTCTCAAAAGCTTCAATGAGTTCCATAAGTTCAACAACTGGAAAAATCTGAATATAGATTAAAAATAAAAAAATTCCACATGTAAATGCAACTTCAGCACTAAAAAAAAAAAATGAAACCAAAACAAGTTGACTATTCACATATTGACAAATAACCTCAACCAAAGCTTCAATTAGAAACTCATTGTATCCATAGTATGAACTTAAATCCAATTTAAGTTGATGAACATAATCCTTTCGTGTTGCTCCGTCTTGCTTTAAAGACTTAAAATTCGTAAGGACTCGCACAACTGAAAAAGATCAACCAAATCCAAAGGACTTTACTTAGGAAAAGAAAACAGAAATCACAACAGAATAAAGAATTTCAATATAAAATGAAAACATAATTAAGAATTTCAATAGAACTGAACCTACTCTCTTTTATCCTTCTTTGGAGATTTGAAAGATCCGGGGGTCTTTGGGCTTCTTCTTCAAGCTCCTGTGTATTTGTAGAAACAGTTCAAATTTAACTTGGCAAAAAGTTTGCCTCCAATGAATAATAATAAAACTCATAAAAGCAATGCAGTAATATCGATAAATAAAACCTCCTTGATTGGTAATCGGAACTCATCGGCCTCTTCCTTAATGTTGAGCTGCAATTCAGCTTCTGCTTCTTCTTCTACCCTTGCCTTTTCCTCATCAATTGCTCTTGCTTTCGTCTCAATATCAGATGCATCAGAATCTGAATCTGAATCTCCATCTGAACCCACCTCTAAACAAATGATCCAATAGCAAATGTGATAAGTTAACGAGAAGAGATAAAACCTCAATATAAATTTCCAATGGAAACAGGATACCTTCATCATCACTTCCTTTGAGAATATCATCAGCAAATGGATCATCCCCATCTGATGAAATATCCAATTCCGAATTGAATTCCTGTTCTTCTTCATCTGATTCTAGGTGTTCTTCTCCGTCTTCATTTGTTCCATCAGAATCACTAAAGAGGTCTTCTTTTTCTGGTTCTTTTGCTAGAAGTACTTTCTTTGGCTTCTTTCTAGAAGGATTATTTTGTGATTTTGTTTTCATTTTATTTTTGGGACCTGCCATTACTCTCTACAAAGAATTTCCATATAAAATGTTAGCTTCACTTAAAATATTAAGTTGAAGAGCATGTGAAAAAAAAAAAAAGATCACACGGAGAAAAATCACAAGAGGCTTCTGAAATGACATTAAACCCAATGAAAACTTCCTAAATATCATTTATAAAATGGTAACTTGAAAGAGTTCATAATCATCAAAGCACATGCCAACTGATCAACAAATGATTCCAATATTTCAGAAACTATAATATAGAATTATGGACCCCTTGGAGTTGACACATTAAGCCTAATTACAATAATTCGCCTTTTCACATCTTCCAAATTAGTGAGTCATTAAATGTGTACAGGCATCACATAGAAAGCATAAAGTGCATGCATGAGCTTCATTCAAAGTGAAGCACAAGACACAATTGCATATTTTTCTATCAACTTAGAACACTAATATCATTTTGCACAAATTTAGATAGATTCAAGCAACAATTTGTAATTTGAGCAAAGATCTGCATATTCCCGTAGTTTTTAGAAGCCACCCTATCATTGCCAAGTCTCAATGTCAGCGTGTCAGTGATTCAACCAGTCATTTTCGGATTGATAGTTTAATCAAAATATATTTTTTGAATAGAAATTTAATATATTAATATCACAAGTTTAAAATTAATATGACCTACTTGAAATCTTTAAATCATATAAACTGATTTTTCATACAAGTTAAATAAATTAATTAGGGGAAGAAAATATCAAATAAAGTATTATTACATAAATTTTAGCTCCAACTTTACACAACAATTCACGTGTCCTAGTGGGAAAAGGCTCCAATTTGGTAGCAGAGGATTGTCGTTCAATTCCTCATTATCATCTGCAAGTATAAAATTTTCACCGGGATGGTTGTACTCGGGTCAACTGGACATTGACAAGTTCGAGCTGGGCTTAGACCGGTTTAAACATTCCCCTGAATCTTCATAAAATTTTGAAGGAGGGTGCCAAGGCAGAGAAGAGAAGGGGAAAAAAACAAAAGCAAAAATAAGAAAGGACACAAAGCGAAGAACACGAGCTGGCAAAATCAGGGCAGAGCCGGTGACACTATGCTGTGGCGCACACGGGCTTACTGCTTCCTCTCATTCAAAAAAAAAAAAAAAACAGTACAGGGAGATGCACGATAAATCCATATTATAAATCAAATTAAAGCTATTTTTAATGCTAAACTATACAAACAGATTCAACAACACGCATATATACACAGAAATAACGTACTGTAAAAAACAGAGCTTTGCGTGTAGAGAGAGAAAAAATGGCGACTTTGAAGCTGGTTTAGGGTTTAAGGTTTTAGGTCAATTCGTAGGATTTTTACTTTCCATAGTGGAGAAGGAAAGGCTTTTTCAGTAGGCTTTTCGAATGTTGGGTTATAATGTAACCATTGGTATGGGCCCAATGCATGGCCTCACATAAACCGAAGCCCGATCCAGTTTTATTCATCTCAATTGGATAAGCTGAATGACATAAATAGCACTAATTGAAGCATTCATTAAAGGCAGCAGAAGAAAATTTCAATTTCGCAAGAGTAGTGAAAACAGAGCAAAAAATAAAAATAAAAATTCAGGAACCAACTATATGTAACGGAAAATAAAGAAACAGCAACATGAACAAGCGTCCTTGATAATTGTCTCTCTTCCTAGTCAAGAACATTTTATAGTTTTTATTTTTATTTTCACGTTCGAAATTGAAAATCTTCAACCGTCTTAAAAGAGACATTCCCTACCGAAGATACAAATTTTAGTAATGTATTTGGTTTTTTCACATTTCGATCTACTGTTTTTTTTTTTTTTTTTGAACTCGGGATCAAGATTCAAATCAATAGTAATTAGCGCAAAAAGTTATTATTTAAGTGAAAGTTTATGTTTGGGTAAACTCACATTCAAATCAAATCTCAACCCCAATAAATTTATGGTCTCATACCTATATCCCTTTTTACAGCTCCGTTCAATTTTTTAATACATAAAGGGAAAGATTCAAAGCAACTAGATTAACTTGCTCACTTCTAACACGTTGAGTAATCATTTCTCTACATTGATTCTATGCTAACCAACCAATCCATACAAACAAGAACTCACATAACCATGGAGCTTATGAAAAGGATAATAAATTAAG
Source organism: Fraxinus quadrangulata (assembly GCA_903798255.1). Classification (NCBI taxonomy): domain Eukaryota; kingdom Viridiplantae; phylum Streptophyta; class Magnoliopsida; order Lamiales; family Oleaceae; genus Fraxinus; species Fraxinus quadrangulata. The sequence continues at coordinate 23,500 of CAIGRB010138575.1, forward strand.
AATATCGACAAGGATAAAGAGACGAACATTTAAAATTCAGGCTGAACGTCAAACCAAAAAAAAAAAAAGGTCGTTAGAAAAGTATCACTACAAGTAGAACTCAATATTCGGCCTATTCTAGGTATTATGGGCTATCTGAAATCCAAAATCTCAGTAGTAGCAACCAAGAAAAGAATGAGAACCGACGGAGCTTGCTACACCATAAGATGTTTTGGCCATTGGATTTTACTGGAAAAATTCTGAGTTCAGCCAATCCCTACAAGAAAAAAAAAAATGTCAAAAATATTATCCACTGAAAATTATATTTAAGATCATCAGCGAGCAAAAGATTAGTATATGGTTCTCACTTGCTGATGTCTTCTAGGTGGTCGTCAAAGTCTATAATATCCTTCCATTTCTCCGACGAAATGTAATCCAAAATGACTATATTAGCTGATGGCTCCTTGATAGTTGGCTTGTTGCTTACATCCGATCCTACAAGCTTCCAATTTCTAGATGCATCCTTCGTGTAAAGCTGCGAAACAGAGTGGAATACAGAGAAACAGAGCTTTGTTGATGAAAATTCAGTTTATGAATCCCCGAGTATGAGACAATACACAACTTGCAAAGGAGAAGATATGATTGATAGACCTTAGAGAGGCTGTACCATTAGTTTTATTGTGGAGAGAGATGCAGTTCTCAAGAAAACTGGAACTTAGTGATCAAATTGGAAACAAAATTGAACAGCAAACTTAAAACTCCACTGAAAGTTGTGTGACCAAGATACTTTTTAGCCGTTTACATATTCTCGAGATATAGGCACTGACGGCTTTATGCAATCTCCTCAACCGTGAAATGACAAAACAAGTAATTGAAATCTTAGGCATCGCATGCAGACAAGAAGCTAATGATTAACCTAAATCACAGAGAAGGAGATTCAATTTATCCATAGGACTAATCATAAGTGGCTTTTGGTATGCAAGTATGTGTTGGTTGGGAATGGAATGAACTTGGCACTGCGATGAAAGTGAGAATGGAATAGAAGTGACAAAATAAGATATCCAGTCAAAACTTGGGTATATATTCTTAAATTGGGTTTGGTACGTTAAAACACCTAATTAAGAAAATAAAACAAGAAAAACGATTCTACTAGTTTGAATCCCCACCTAACATGAGAGGCAGCAAACTGATGTCCTATGCATGTAAAGCTACTAAATATCATAACGGGCTACATACGCTTTATTAGGCCTAGCCGACGCTAAACTTCGTCTATATCTCTCTCCCTTTTAGGAGATCTATATCTTTAATTGCTGAAAATTAATTAATTTTTGACATTTGAAAATACACCAACTTGGTATCTACACGGGGTATAATTTTGCTTCTGTTTAAGAATTTAGACTTGTATTTTTATTTTTATTTTTTTGGCGCAAGTGTGTAGATATTGTTGGGTTTTGTACCGAAATTCGGTCCAAATTGAGTTTAGGGTTTTGCGTTGTGGAGTATTGGGCTTGAAGATATCAAAATAGGGTCCAAAAAGAAAAAAAAAAAGACAGATTGACGGCGCTAGACGAGCAAAATTAGAGTAGGGAAGACTTCGTCCACTTGTCGCTGAGCTGTTGCTCGAGTGACAGCCTGTCGCCCGCTCGAGCCATGGGCCGTAATCTTTTTTCGTAATTTTCGGTTTTACGCGATTTTTTGACTCAGTTTCCATGTTTTAGGGTTTTGGACGGTTCTCCTATAAATACTAGGTTCTTCATTCAGTTTAAGATATCTTTAGTTGCATAATTATATTTTCTCTCAATTGGTTGTTAATAAAGTATTCGGTTCCTCTGCTTATTCTCTTCTT
>CAIGRB010138575.1:26342-37304 GCA_903798255.1 Fraxinus quadrangulata
TACAAAATTAACTTATAATTATAACGTTTAGACTAAGAAATACTAAAATAAAATTTTAAGTAAATATTTAAATTTTTAAGTTATATTAACTTGTATGTAAAAAAAACTATATACAAGTAAAATATCACTCATAAGAATTCATACAAGAAACCATAAATTCAAAATTTTACTAAGTGACATATATGTAACTTTACTTTTAAAAAAAAACTTTTAGAACTAGTAGATAATAAACTCCAGGTTTAACTATTTTAAAAATCGCTACTAAATTATTAATAACCGATACTTTAAGAAACGCTTATAACCGGTATGCCGAAACTCCTGAGCAAGCCCTTAGGGGTATGGTCACGATAATAATTGTTGGTTGACTTAGGGGAGGTGGTTTACTGTTGATAGTTGGCGAATTAGATTTCGGCATTTGAAGAAATGAGTTGGGAAAGATGCAAAAAAAAGGGGCTTGTGCTGGAGGTATAGAGTAACACAGAATGGCAAGATGGGTAGCGGTAGGAGGGGATGGGATGGGATGATTGCAAACTTGTTAAAAGAATTGCAATCCTAATTGTCGCGTCTAGAATCGCAATCTTCTAAATACGCTACTATGATCGATTCCAAATCTCTAGAATTAGATCCAGAACTATCCGAATAATAATACACTTAGGCTGTTTTTTTCTTTTTAAATGCAATACATTAGGTTAGGTCGTCGAACTAATTTATTTTAGGTTTGTTTTGAATAAGTAACACAGTACAGTCCAAATCCAAAAGGTAAAAAAAAAAAAAAAAAGACCGTCAAACAGAAAGTTTCAAATCCTAACACAAATCCCAAATCAACTATTTAGCATTCGACTCTCATACTCTCACAAATATTTAAGTTCTCAAATTTGACGAAAAACATTATCGTGGACCTTTACAAGTAATTAAAATTTTGGTTTTATTGGTTTTTTTGTTAATTATGGACTCGTAGTCGATAATTCGTGTTTACACCCTTTTTTTATATTTTTTAATATTTAAACTATCATTATTTAGTAGGATCTTACAATTCTTGATCCATCCGCAAGTCCCCTCCTCCGATCCAAGTCAAAATCATGATCCTCACAACCTTGGATGATTGTGAGAAGTGCACCCAACCAAGGGATGGCAGGGATGTTGATTGGTTGGTAGAATAAACAAGAAAAGGAAATGATGTTTCACTTTTTTTAAATTCGATTAAAGAGGGATTTGGTACTACAAAAATGTGTATCAGTCCCAATTGACAGGAATGGCCAGACCATTGGAGTAGGGGATGAGAGAACCCCATGTCATTGGCAATGAGGATGGCCCGAGTATGGCCATTCCTTAGAGTCAGTTACACCAAGCATGGGATCAGAATCAGACTCGAGAATGGTCCTTCCCCTTCAACAAAGAATCAAGCTTTTTATTATCTAACTGAAATTCACAAAATTGAATGCATCAATCTTTTGGGCTTTTCTTATCAAATACCAAGTTTAAAGTGCCATCATTACTAAGGTTACATAAAATTTACTGTAAAGACTCACCAAAAGCAATGCAGCCTGAGGAAAATATCGTGTCATGTGATCACCAATATTTTTAGCAACGCTAGCCAACTCAAAATCATCGTTTCTCTCGTTAGCATGAAAATAACCCACGATACTCAAATCCTTTTTCTCCATAATACTCTTACCTGTTATATTCCAATTAAAAAATAAAAATAACAATATATATATATATAAAATGAAGAGTGCGAAGTTTTCTGTTGATAACCATCATGAGGGAGATTTCGAGGTGCATGGACCTCTGTCGATGACATAGGAAATGACGACCTATAGCTGGGTCGATCAAGTGGAGCGAGTGGGAGCAAATGAAGAACTGGGTAATCGGAGTAAGGTCAACGATTGATGACACGTCGTGTGGAATCGAAACCTCCGAGTTTAGCAATATCCCTTCTGATTCTTCCATTATTCTTCTCCGGTCAGTTTGTTTCTCTTTGTAGTCACAAGGTGTAGGCTCGTGTTTCGAGTTCTTAATAATCCATAGAAGATTTGTTTACCTAACGACCTCGTTCCATTGATACTTTGACTGGCAAAGTCAATCTTGAAAATAAGCATTCAAGTTCATGTGAGGTTTCAAGTTGGTTATTATTGTTGTTTTGTACAAGTTTGGGTGCTATAAGCCATGGCTTTAGCATACATTTGTGTATGCAAAAAAAGTTAGTGTGCGTTTGATTACAAGTATTAAATTTATATGGAAAAAAAGTAAATTCCAAACAAATCAATTGTCTAAAATTATTTGTATAAAAATTATTAATTAAAAGTATTTTGATTAATTTAATTTTCAACATAAAAAATATTATACTTGTTCATTTTTTATTGGTGGGTAAATGAGAAAGAAAAGGAGAGTGAATTAACTAAAAAATAAAAATCATCATTTTCTAAAGAAAATGTTTTCATTATTTTTTAGAATAATATGATCACGTAACCAAAAAGTGATAATATTCTCCATAAATATATTATCAATCAAACACCTCAAAAGTAAAAATTTGAATAGAAAAATAATATTTTTCATGAAAGAGAAAGTCGACCAAACACACTCTTAGTGTCTCCAATATTTGAAAAGTAGATTTGTTGATAATATGTTGTAATAGATCAAATATTTTCTAATTAAAATTTTCAATTAAAGTCAACGATTAATTTTAATTGCACATGTCATAGAATCCACAATTTTTCAACTACAAATTTCATCAAAAAATTTTTATCAAAATTTACTAAAAATCTGATTTTAATTTATAATCACCATTCAGCTGACAAGGAATGTAGGTACGAGAAATAACAATAATTAATACACAACAATCCATTATATAGAGCACAGAAAAAATCCACATAAACGAAAATTACAGTGCAAACTTTTCTGCAAGTAAACAGCAATTAGAATAAATTGAGCACATTCAAAGTTTGCTCATATGTTCAAGCAGACTATTCTTTTGTTCATTACATCTTTTGGGTCACATCGTATCTTACTCAAATAGCTGCGTTATTTCATGTACTTCTGGAGGAACTTCCGATGGAAATCATTCCTGATAGTATCATTGATAAAGCGTTTTGCAATTTTGGTCTCACCTCTGGCCTGGTTCTTGAAAACCACATCATCATCCCATCTGTACAGACGAATTAAGGAACAATATGATACAATATAAATAAAATAGCATGTGACTAAGCACAAAAGACTGACAGCATACTATACCTTCTCTTTACACTAAAGGAAGCCGGATTATTTAGCAGAGGATTTCCACGCAACAATTCTGCCTCTTTGGCTTGCAGCTCTTCTTCTTGCTGCTGTCGTTCCTGCCGAAAGCATAAAATACATCCTTAATGGTAAGGGTAACAGCCATAGATTAATCAATAATCGACAGAGTCATTTTAAATTTTAATAGCAACCCAACTATCAGCTTAATGGCAAATCCAGTGGATGATATCAACAAAATGATAATAGTAAGAGCACCATGCAACCTTCTCGAAGAATAATCACAACATTCCTCTAGCAAATACCAAAAATTTCAATTATGCTCACCAAGCGAAGTTAAACACATGAACAAGAACTTTTTTTTTTATAGATAATCAAATAATTTTATTAATCAAAGAAGAATACAGAGTAAGTGTATTCTTCTTTTATTAATCAAAGAAGAACTCAAAAAACATACACACACAATGAGAAACTAGAGTATTTAACAACTTACTTCTCGTAGTTTCTGCTCAGCTTTTTCCTTCCTTATAAGTTCAAGTTCAGCCAAAAGTGCTTCTTCATCATCCTCATCATCATCCTCATCGTCATCCTCACTAGCCACAGGGTAAACAATTTTTCAGTGAACCCATATATAACAATAATTAATGAAAAGAGATTAAAAAATAAATACACTGCAATTCATCACCAAATCAAGCTATGTGTGTGGAAAGTACAGTTGGCAGTGACAAAATATATATTGAAAATGGGGAATAATGCAGACCTATCATCACTTTTGACACCCACATCAGCATCGTCCGCATCCACATTATGTGGAACAATACGATCTTCAACTTCTCTCTTAGAACCTGTAACAAAGATGCTGTTAGCTGATCAAAAAGTGCAAGAAAAAAAAATTAATTCCAAGTGATTTCATTCTAAAAGTGAATCAAGCATGTATCATTTACCTTCTAAAAGAGGGTGACCTCCTCTTCTACGATCTCTATCCTCTGCAACATAAGATACAAGTGGCATACTCAATAAAAAATCAACAAAAAAATTCTGGGACAAGATAACGATTCCTACCCTTCGATGAAAAATGTCTCCTCTCCCGCTCCTCCAATTCATCTCTAAGATTCCTCCTTTGTAGCTCATCTTGTGTGTCTTGTCCTTCCTTTCTGTACGAATGGCAATAAAATTATGAATACTTTCTAACAGCCATTGCCACATAATATGCAGAAATGATATATAGAAGCTTATAAAATAAAAAAGAATAACGAACTAAAATTATAATCATCGTGGACTGAGGCGAGACAAGAAAAGGTCATAACATTCAACGCTGATGTTTCGCAACAAAAAACTAAAGCCTTACTCCCCAGTATAGGTGACCAAAAATCAAACTTATACTTGTGATGCAAAAGTAATGTACACAGCCATCTGTTTCATGTGTGTATAGCAAGACAAATAAAAATTACACATTGGAAAGCAGCCAATTAACGAAGGCTATGGAGTGCAGTCCACAGAAGATCTTCCAAAATTTCCTCAAGGCAAGATGGGAGAGAGAATTTATTTTGAGATTTTCAAAGCCATATCGAAACCATCTTTCTAATTTATAACAAAGAATCTCACGTCTAGACTACAAAGATTATCTTTTGATCGTTTTAAAGTCGTCCATTCTACTCTTCAATTAAGATCTACAGCAAACCCAGTTATACATTCTGGAAGAACTGTGCGTAAAGCTTAGCAATGACAGCAAAAACTATCATGGCCACAGTTTCTCACAATTTTTTCTTTAGAAGCTATTTATTTGATCCCACCATGATCAGAGGGGACAAAACTCACATCACTTGGGTGAATAGACAACAAAAGAAACGGCCTCATTAACCACAAAATACTAATTCACACTAAACCATCAATAAAACTTTTCAGAGTATTAACGATTAAGCATACAAGCGTGTAACATAAAGGAAAACTAATGAACATAAAGTCTGCAAAAATTGAAAGGAAAAAGAAAAAAACGAACCTAGGTTTCAAGGTAGTGTGAGAGGCAATGTCCCTGGAAGAATACTTTTGAGATGGACCGAAAATTCGAGTTCCCCCTTGTTCATTCCCACCTTTGGCAGGTGCCCATGTGGGTCTGGCTGCGGTTGTCATATTGTAAACCTAGATCGCTGAAAGTTCAATTTTATTCCGCAGTTAATACAAAATCAATTAGAATGCTTGATATCCGAAGAATTATAGGATTCTTGTTAGTAAAAAATCAAAACAAATTCAATAACATAGAACGAGATTAGGGTTTCGACTACCTTCGACTTCCCTATTACAGTAGAGAGAGAACAGAGACTCTAAAAGGAGCGAAGTTTCAAGTTTAACCAATTTTAATGCTATCGGTTTAACTCCTGAACGACGCCGTTTACTCTCGATATTGTGCTGTGGATTTTTCAATAAACTGCGGACTCATTTATTAGAAGAACTGAGTAATGCTATTTATATAACGACATTAAATCATTAGCGATATGACAGTATGTTATCACTCATATTTTCTCTCTCTTCCTCTCTCTCTTGTATAAATTGAATTGTTCAATCTCATTATTCAACATCAAAGCCATATTATCGATAATTTATCATCACGATGATAAATAATATTAATTGAAGAAATTACACCCACCCCGAAATTTTAGAATCTCACATTAGGTACAAAATAAATTTCTTTCAAAAATCAGAAACACCCCACCTCACCCCACCTCACCCCATCCCATCCCACCGCATGACCACACGCATGCCTGACGCCATAACTGTGACCTTCTCTCCCTATGATCTTCTCTCCATTCTTTCTCTCTATCTATTGCACCCATGAACTTTGCCTCTACAAACCAACTCCAGCCACCATCACCAAAACCAGTCATCGCTTTTCCCTCTCACACCCGATGGTGGATTGACGCATAAAACGTGTACTCTTTCACTTGCATCATCTATGGTGACCGTCGCCACTAGGTCGTGCCTTTTACTCGGAGCTCCGTTGTTAGATCCCACCTCTGAAATGTGTCCCCTTTGTTGAATCTATCGACGTGTGTGGTGGTGGTGAGAGATCTCCAGCACTTAACGTTGTCGAGCGACGCGAGCGATCTACAACAATCGAGGTGGTGCGATTTGCAAAATTATGTGTCTATGTTGGATTGTTGGTGCAACGGTTGTGGCGACACTACATCTCTAGTTGTGCGTGTCTATGTGGTTGGTTGTGGGTAGAGGTGGTAGTGCGGTGAAAGGTGAAAGTGATGGTGGATTTGAAGGAAAGGTGGTGGTTGCTGGTGGTGTAAATGGTGGTGGAGTACTGTGTGACGAATAGCATTTTGTGACAAATTATTTTAGTAATTGCAGCCAATAAAATGGATAATTGATGACAAATAAATAATATGTGACCTAGAAAATGTGTAATTTGTATTAATATTGTAATTGTGACTCACAATTTGTACTTTGTAACCATGAATTTGCGACATTATACGATTTGTAACTGGTATGTGACCATAAATTACGTGTTAGTGTGAAATTGACCTATTTAATTGATTAATAAGTCGTAAAATTGATATCAATGCGACCACCTAATTTTTAAAACATTTTCGTAAATTTCTTATTTTTGAAAGTATATATTAAAACCTTCGTAGTTATGTATTTTTTCACATTTCTTATTATGACTTCATTGCTTTAGACAAGCTAGATTTGAGAAATAATTTAAATAGCACTAAAACGAGACAAATTTTGAATCGAGTACCTTTTTTTTTTTCTCTTTTTCAGTAATATTAAGTGAAGCGGATTTTATTTTATTGACCGCATATGCACACTTAAACGTTAAAATGCGTAAGTATATTTGTTAAAAATTGTGTCGAAATTGCCTATTAAAAGCTCGGTCAATTTTTATAACTTAAAAATCAAATTAGCTCAAATCATCAAAGCTATGAATTATAATATATATAACAATTTATTGGGTTTTTACATTTAGAAAAATATAAAATCAAAGCAAATTTTTCATAGAATTGCAAATTATCTACATCGAGCCCAAGCTTCTTTATTATTTGGTCTTCATCTAGTTTTACTAACAAATGATGCTAGTAATGCACAAGTTTGGATTGTTGATGATTGTGATGATGAGATGGAGGTTAACAAAATATCTTATCAACTATAAGAGGTAACTGAAATTCTTGAATTGAAATAAGGGAGCTTGGTTAATATGATTTGCACCAAATAACATAAAAGATGAATTGGATGAAGAAGTTGAGACTGGATTAGAATCCTACAAAGAGAGATAATATTTAGGATCTTTTCTTTTTTAAAACGGTGTTCATGTCTAATATAATTGTAGTATTTAATTACCAAATAATTGTAATATATATGTTTATTTAATTTGAAAAATATATATCGTTCAAAATTTTGAAAAGTTGAAAAACACGTATAAAGTTCCAAAAATGCGTTATTTTATTTGTTTAATAGTTTAAAATATTAAAAATTGACAAACGCATAATTACACACATGTTTGCATAGACACGTGTATGCTTGTAATACTTGATATTCATTCGAAACGCATTGTCACGCTTTATGCATTTTAGAACCTTTGTTATAAAAGACGCTTTATTGTTTTACAACCAGTATTTTCAAATTTTTGTAGATCTCAAAAATCAAGATTGCAAATTTTAGATTCATATTTAAAAAATTGGACTATATTAGGTGTGCGATGTGCATTAAGGGTCCGTTTGATAGTATGGAATTCCATGAAAAATGTCACATCCGAGGAAAACGAATTCCACTTTGACCGTTTGATTGCAACATAGAAATGAAAATCGAATTTCAAGGTACACCCACTTTAAACTGCATATTCTTTATTTTCATGAAAAACGAATTCATATGAGTTTTTATTTTTGAACTAATATGGAATTAAAATTCATTTCCATATTTACCTATCAAACGGACCCTTAGATCAAATTATATCAAAACTCAATCAGTCAACCGATTCACGAGTCACTTTTATTAAATTCCATGAATTTCTCCCTCCTTTTTTCGTTTGCATGTTTGGCTATTCTTTGGCTCTCATGAAAGCGAATATAAAATACTAAATTTTGAATTGAAATCTACCCAACACTGGACATTTTTAAGCTATGTATGAATATGGGGATACACAAGTAGTTTGATTCTCCACCTACAATGCTGTTGTCGTAGTCGCTGTTTGTGCTACTTATTGTCAGAGTTAATATCGTTGAAGAGAATGTTGTTGTAATTACTGTTAGAGAATGTACTATTTCTTAGAATTTTTACTGCATTTAACTTAAATTTGAAGGTTGAAAAATTAAGATTGTAAATTTAGATTCATATTTCTAAAATTGGACTCTATTATATTGTTAGTTGAGATGTGCAATAACATCTAGTTGTCAATTATAAGAATGTCAATTTAATGTTCATTGCATTAATTTAATTTAATTTTTGATTTTTTCAAATTAAACTGAAAATAAACGGGTCAACTTTTTCATTAGATTCTATGAATCGTGTCGAACTTAAAAAGTCTACTTACATATGGTTTTGACTTATTTTTCAAATTAAATAATTTAAAATAGTTTGAAATTTTCTAAATTAAATTATTTTAGTGGTCCATTTCGATTTTGAATCACAATTTCAGTGACATAAAAAATAATTTTTTCAAACAAGTGACAATATAAAAATATTGATATCAATACAACAATAAATTAAAACCTTAGGGTTGAATCGTCTTTCAGTTCATTTTCAATTTTCTATTTTAAGGGTTTGTTTTAAAATTACTAAAAATGCGTTTGATTTGTCAATTTTAAAAATTAAATTTCATTTTTATTCCATAAAATATGATTATTCAGTAAAAACAGAACTATTTTATGTTAATATACTATCAGAATATATATACATTTTAAAGTTAGGTCCTATTTGATTGCAACAAATTCCATGAAAAATGTCATATCCGAGAAAATGAATTATACTTTGACCATTTGATTGTAACGTGGAAATGAAAATCGAATTTAAAGGTACAACCATTTTAAACTGCAGTTTCTTTATTTTTATGGAAAATGAATTCTTACGAGTTCGGTGAATTTTTATTTTCCAACTAATATGAAATTGTAATTCTTTTCTACATTTGCTTATCAAACGGACTCCTAATAAATCTTATAATGTTTTCTACTTGGTATAAAAGTAAAATAAAAATAATAATAAATTGAATTTAAAATATAGGAAATAAAAAAAAATAAGGGAGAATTGCAACTGGGGTCTTAAATCTTTCAAACCGTTGCAAACTATACCAAAATCTTTCATTTTTGTACCTGGTCCCAAACCTTTTATTTCTATTGTACCGGGAGGACAAATTTGATAATTGACCACAAAATAATTTTTTTACCTATTTTCACAAAAGGATAAAATTGAAACTTTATATTAAAATAATTAAATAAAAACAAAAAAACAAAATAAAGAAAAGAGAAATATGCACCCTGCCCCCAATCATTCATTTCATCTTCCGATCGCACCCCATTCCAATCTATTTATATATATTTATAAAACAAAAAGACGAGTAATTTTTTATGTACAACCAACTGTAACCTATTGCCCACGTTAAAAACGCAACGCTGCGGGGATTTGGGACTCCAACAAGTGATTATTTTTCACAGCTTGCACGCCATTTTAGTGTATGCAGATAAATCAAGTGATTTTAATTCAGTCCGCAACTACCGTTGGGTTGTGTGCCATATAGTTAGATAAAATTGTTTTTATTTTATTTATTATATTTATTTATTGAGCATGTGAATTAAAGCGCCTATAATCACTTATAATAATATAAGTTGGGCACTTGTGTTGAGAAATATAGTGTGACACAATATATATTTTGATCATAAATAATTTGTTCATTATCTGTGTAAGGATTGACGCCTTATACCGAAATGTTGTATTGTTGTCCGATTCACTATTCGCGTTTGTGATTTGTCTTTATCACATAAATAGTTAAAAGTTACACAAGTACACTTGGAGAGTATTGAACGAACCATGCATCAACATGGCCGTGTGGAGAATTAAATTTCACTTGATCGCTGTGTATTTCATCTGAATCCTTAACAAAGTTATGTATATCATTTCGTGATTTTAATTGTTCTTTGATTCATCAATGGGTACGATCAATTTGATTGGTCAAATACCTTAATGAGTTGAGAACTTGAGAATGAGCGAAATAGAGAATACGATTTTGTATCGGGAACGGTCGCCCTAAAAAATTGGTAGAGTGATTACTTAAATATTTTCTGTTAAACGGTTAAAATCCGAGCTCAATATTTAGCGACGGCTAAATTTCGACATTTACGATTTGTTAACAATTCCGTTAAAGAAAATGGTACTTAAGTTAGCGAGTATAATTAAAGGGGCAAAACAGTTTTTTATACTTGTACCTAATTATTGAATCTCGGATGTGGATAAAATACATATACGGCAGGTCAGAGGAAAGCGTTACAAATTTATTGGCTTATGTGATTTTATATATTCCGAGAGTTCATTTTTTATCTTTAGTGGAAAGAATAAAGACCAACTATTAGATTGAGTAGTGTGAGGTCAACTAGACATGATCTAATTATTGAAGTATGAAAAATATATTGCCGATTAGGTCACAATGGTAGCTCTATAAAGTAATTGGTGTAAAGTCCCATTTTTTTTATAAAATAAATTAATTATTTTATATACTATATTTTTAATATTTTGAAGTTA
>CAIGRB010138575.1:37444-57255 GCA_903798255.1 Fraxinus quadrangulata
TATTTTGAGCAATGGTAAGTATATGAATATTGGATTCGTTGGATAGATCATAATTAATCATGCATATTAAACTCAAGAAAGAGTTAATTTGGATTTACGAAGCCCAAAATATCAAGGTTGAAAGATATTGTTTAAATTGTATTTTAATTGAATTATTTAATGAGTTTATAAACTTTGATGGCTGACACATGTTAAAGCAAGTTGTGGGTAATTAGTAATTGATTTTATCAAATACAGAAAGAAAATATAATAATAATGAAATTAAAAGAAGAGATAAAGTCACGAGAAGCCACTTGATGGGAATTATGATAGAATTGTTTTAGAACGAGTCAAATGGTCATCCTTTCATTCTTGTGAAAATTTTATCAGCATGCCAAGTGTCTCACTAAGTGGTTGATTGAGATATCCCATTTCACATGGATAGAGACATGTGCTAGAGTCGTGATAATCTCTACACGAAGTTCAACACTTTCATGGAGTTCTATTATAACTTTTTCTACACAAAAAAGGAGGCAAACAATAGTGTGGAACATAATTTTGTGATTTTATCTTTCAAGAATTTGATCTAACAAGATAAGATAACGAGATGCAGTTTATTCTATTCTATTTAAATTTTTATTTTTTTTATTTTTCATGTTGATGAATTATTATGTTCATGAAAGTTAAAGTTATGATATGATATGCTATGATGAGAATGATATGGCCATTTCGATACAAATGATATGATATGATACGATACGAGCTCTTACCGATTTCTGAAGATATAATGACGGTATGATAATTTTTGACACATGTTCCAAAAAATTTTATTCGGGATTGCACCATTATTTTATATCCTACTGAGTATTCACATGTACTCACCATTTTCCTACTCCTCATATATTAGATCGGGTAGTTGGTCGACGGGTGATGGGGTGCAGTCCCGGTGCCGGGAGACTAAAGAGAAATAATTCGGTGTAATATAAGAAGACCTATTTATTTTCAACATTAACTTTTGTTTTATTATTGTGGATATTTTATTTAGGACTTGAACGTGTTTTATTTAATTATGCATTTTCGTATGTTTTATTTTACATTAGTGGAGCCACATATAGTCTATCATCTATTATATACAATAAAATATTTAAATTAATTAAAGAGAATTGTAGTTTAATAACCCGTTTATTGTAGTTGTAGTTACTGTTAATGGAATGATTTATCAAATAAAGTCGAGAGATAATTATTATGCATATGTCAACATTATGTCCTAAATTTTTCAAACCGTAGATTTATGTTAATTGATCTAAATTGGTCGTTCATTTTATTTGAAATTTGGGAAAAATTTATTCGATATGTAATTTCGTACGGTGACTTAAAATTTTTATTTGTTTAGAATATTTTGTGTTTTCTGCATAAATAATTACGATATATTGGAGACTAAACGTAGAACGACTTTGGTAATTGATTTACAGTTTCTATGCATGTCCAAGAAATGCAAGATGCCAGAATGATATAAAGTTGGGTGAATTTTGAGGTCACGTCCCACTCAGAGAGAGAGAGAGAGTACATGATATCTCACTATCATGATAAACTAATATACTACTTGTCATTTAATTTTGCACGTGTTAATTTGGTGTTTTAACCGAACAGTGCGTATTTTGGCAGATTAGTTCAGGGTCTCCATGCACATTCAATTTAAATGATTAGTTATTATAATTGTAAAAGAAAAATTTGGTAGCGATTCAGATAAAAAAATAAAAAAAAAAATTGGGACGTTACAGTTGAACTTAATTACAGTAATTATAGGAGTTTTGGACTTAATTGTAATTACAATAAAGTTTTGTATTTACTTGTAATTACTATAAAGCTGTAAACTTAATTATAATTGTAATTCTAGGACTACAGATGTATTTAAATGTAAACTAATTGGATTTAGACTTTAATTAAAACACGATTTTAATTAAGACATCTATTTGATATTGGAATTATTATTCTACATGGATTGGAATACCTTTTATCTCTGTAAATAGAGATTGGCTTGACATAAAAAAATCATATAAGAATCATGATACACAATTCCATAATGTTCGAATTTGGAGAGAGAGAAAGAAAAGTGAGAAAATCATATTTCCTTATTGTCCAATCCAAGAATTAATTTATTGATTTAATTAAAAGAATGTGCACCTACCGATGTAATCTTGACTTTAAAGGATACCGTAGAAGATTTGGAGGTTTGAAGCATCAAGTTCTTACAAGTTACAATTAGAAGTTGGAAGCTCGTGATCCAAAAAATCAAAAACTCGTAATTCAGATCTAGTTCTAGAATTTATTATCGAGTTTAGGTAAAAATTTGAATTCATAATTCTCGTTATAACGTGTAAGTGAATATCTAGACGATATCTTATTCATTGAGCCCCGTTTGACACACATTTTTTTAAAATACATTCTTTTAAAATTCATTTTCAATCATACATTTTTTAATAAAATAATCTTTTTCATCACATCAATAATTTTTCTTTACTTTTTAATCACATATTTTCTTATTACTATTCAAAATACATTAATCCCTCGATAATATCCATTGAAAAGAGTTAGCCCCCGTTTGAGCCATGTTATTTTTTCATTCTCATTTTCAACGACATATTTTTTAATAAAATAATATTTTTAATCAAATCGATAGTTTTTTTTTTTCAAGCATAAATTCCCCGTTACATTAAAAAAAAAAATGCATTCTTGATGAAAAAAATGTGCACCGAGGGGCTTAAAGAAATTTTCATAATTTCTGGATAATTCGCATTCGAACAACTACACCATTCACTCCATCTGAATCCATTTTTTCTCAATCGACCAACTAATTTCTCTCTCTCTCGAAACTATGAGCGATCTGAGATCGAAATTCCTGGAAGTCTACTCGGTTCTGAAATCAGAACTGCTCGATGACCCTGCTTTCGAGTTTACCGATGATTCTCGTCAATGGGTCGAGCGGGTAATTTGTTAATTCTTCGTTTATGGGTCTAAATGCAGTGATATGTGTTCCATGATTGTGTGTGTGTTATAACTCAATTTACAATTTGTCTGGGCATTTTTCTGATCGAGTAAGATGGAAATGCGGGTGTAAAGAATTTTCTTAAATCTACTTGATCGTTCTTTAGCTTTGTTGAACGCGTTTCAGGTTTTATACTTTGCGGTATGCAAATTTTCCTAGACTATTATTGATATGATATGGTTATTGGTCATAAGATGAATGAACGTGCAGTTGAATAATTGTGAAGCCTCTGAAGACAATGGTTTTTTCTTTCTTTTTGTATTTTGGAAGAAATTTATTGAAATCACGCCGAATTGCGAATGGACCTAGCTGAATTCTAAGGATTTTTGAGTTGAGCTATAATTTTTGTTTAGGATTCAGTTTGGCTGCTGATTGAAGGGAACTCACTGAGACAGTAACATGATTTATTGATTTAAATTGACGATCTACCCAAAATAAAAGTTAAAGAAACACTCTTCTGGTGTGGTGATGATGGGGGTGGGGGGTATGTCCTTACATATCCGTTGATATCCCCTTTTTATAAATATTAAAATAAAAATAAAAATGAAGATCGCATATTTTCACGATTTCACCTCAAATTCTCAATGTTAAGACTTTTTTGACACGTTTTAGTGGAAATTTCAGAAGTTTGTCACTTCCGGACTGTAGGAGCAGTGGACCTTTTGCTGCCATCACAACTAAAGTTGAGACTAAAAAGTGTATGTTGGGTAGGGAATATTGGACAACCTGGGATAGAGTTATGGGGAAAAGTTCTATCTTGTACTGTATATCAGCACTCACTTCCTTTCTCATATCACGATGTTAGATAAAATGTAACGAATCTATCCAACCAGTCTGAACAGAACATAGACCATGTTTGCATATTCATCTTTCATGGTATATGTATTTTTTCTTTCTGCTGGATTGCAGTTCCAAGTGCATATTTTAATGTCACTTCTTTACACATTCTTGAAAAATCATATTAACGTGTCTGCTTGAACATACTTTGTAAATTCTGTTTTAGTTGTGTTGAACACTTTACGTAATTCTGGTTCCTTTATTTGAACACGTATTTATTCTTATGCATCTAATCATAACTATATTTGATTACAGATGCTGGACTACAATGTACTTGGAGGTGGGAATTTAGTTAGTTGCATTATTCTATCCTTAACAAATTTTCTGCTGTATTAAAATGATATTTAGCATTTTGTTTAAGATGTTTGATTTAATCTCTTTTCTGCGGTGATTGTTTTTTCCTTCTTTCTTTTTTTCTTCAGGAAAACTGAATCGAGGTCTCTCGGTCGTTGACAGCTATAAGTTGCTGAAACAAGGAAAAGAACTGACCAATGACGAACCTTTTCTTGCATGCTCTCTTGGCTGGTGCATTGAATGGGTATATGCTTAAAAATACCATTTTGTGTCCATTATTTTTGTCTTGTATCATGATAACAACAAAAAGCATGTTTGGCTAAGCTTAATAAGTTATAAGTAAATAAGTAAGTCTTAAAGTGAATAACTTTGTTATTGATAAAAGTTGGGAATGAGTTAATTAATTTACTTGACACTAATGTGGGGAAGTAACTTTTTTAACGAAACATGTTTGGAGAACTTCACTTTTTTTAAGCTTAGTCAAATGTGCTCTTAGTTTTTCCCAATTTATTTTCTTTCGATTTATTATTTTTAGCCCTCCGGAACCGACGAGAAGAAAATTGTTGCAGCTTCAAGCATATTTTCTTGTTCTTGATGATATTATGGATGACTCTCATACACGCAGAGGTCAGCCATGTTGGTTCAGATTACCTGAGGTGGGAGCTCGTTTTCTAAAATATTCTGGTTTTTCTAGGTTTCTTTAAAAATGTCTGTAAATAGTTCATCACAAGGAATTACTTTCCTTTAATACTTGTCTCATAGGTAGGGATGATTGCTGTGAATGATGGAATAATACTACGTAACCATATTTCAAGAATTCTCAAAAATCATTTTAAAGGAAAGCCTTATTATGTGGATCTGCTTGATTTATTCAACGAGGTATGATTCTAGCTGTACAACCGAACAACTGAATGGCTTTTTCTCTAAAGAGCGACAGTTCTTTTTTCGTTTCTGAGTCGATACCAATTGAACAGGTAGAATTTCAGACAACGCATGGACAGATGATTGATTTAATCACCACACATGTTGGAGAGAAAGATTTATCTAAGTACTCTTTATCTCTGTAAGTGTGAAATTTTGAATTGGCTATGATTGTGGACCTCACTTTCGGCAGCATACTTGTGGTCTGTGGTTGAAACTAGAAAAATCTCATTCAAACTGAACTAGCTTATTACAAATTCCATTTATATTTTCGTTTGATCACTACCTAACAAATCATTAGCGTTTTGATTTACTATTTGTTACGAAACTTTTCATTTTTCTCACACGCATTCTTCTGTTTTTGTGCAGGCACCGTAGGATTGTTCAGTACAAAACCGCTTATTACTCATTTTATCTTCCTGTAAGCTAAATTCTACTCCTTAAATAGGGACACAGCTAAGTAGCTAACTTGATGTATTTCGAAGAACTCATGTTCCTTTATCCTCTAATTTTACCTTACATGTAGAGCGTACTAGTGAGTTTATCTTGAAATTTGATTTTCTTTGAGTGAACATTCACAGGTAGCCTGCGCACTTCTTATGTCTGGTGAGAATTTGGACAATCATGTTGATGTAAAGAATGTACTTGTTGAAATGGGAACTTATTTTCAAGTTCAGGTGGGTGATTTGGATTAGTTGGTGTCATCTGGAAATTCGAAATTCGAAATGTGAATATCCAAATCAGAGCAGTTTGGCTAAGCTTAAAATGTTCGATTATGAGTTAATTTATAAGCAACAAAGTAAGTTTTAAAACATATAGTTTTTTTATTGGTCAAAATGGAAAATCGGTTACTTATTTTTAGGTTAGTTAAGAGATATTTTAAAAATAAGTGACTGTTTTACTTATAAGCAAGAAAAGCAACATATCCATAACAAATAAATTGCTTAAACATAACATACATTTTTTAAGCCTAGCCAAACGTGATCTCTTCTAGTTCTCTTCAAAATTCTGCTGTGGTCTTTAAGCTGTAAATTAAGACTAAGATTCCTGTGCTGAATTTGTAGGATGATTATCTGGATTGTTTTGGAGATCCTGAGGTGATTGGTAAGGTAAATATGAGGATGCCTATAACTGCAATGTCGTCAGTGCAAATATCCCAAACTTTGATCTTAAACTAGAATAGAATTTTACCTCAATTTTGTGTATTGTCAGATTGGAACAGATATTGAAGATTTCAAGTGCTCTTGGTTGGTGGTGAAAGCCCTGGAACTCTGTAACGAGGAACAAAAGAAGACTCTATACGTATGTTATAAACAGAAATCTCCTGTTATTTTTAGTTTTCACGTTTTTTTATGGTGGATTTAGTTATAATTGAGCTTCACTTTCAGGAGAATTACGGAAAAAAGGATCCTGCTTGTGTAGCCAAAATTAAAGAGCTTTATAGCACACTCAAACTTCAGGTTTCTTTTCTCCGGCATGATTATTTGTCTTAATCAAAGAGTTAAAGAAAACTTGAGCCTTGAGGGAACATCTTTATGGTGCTAGTCGAAAGTTGATTGTTCATGGTTTTTCATATTTATCGGTATTATCTTGGGGGTATTTTTGTAGGATATATATTTGGAGTACGAGAGCAAGAGTTATGAGAAGATAACCAAATCAATTGAAGCTCATCCGAGCAAGGAAGTGCAGGCAGTGTTGAAATCGTTCTTGGCAAAGATATATAAGAGGCAAAAATAAGAACTTGACAGAAACCAGGTTCTTATTCTCCCGGTGGAGATGATATGCTGTATGTATCGAATCAACTATTTATGTTGCAATTTAGTTCTTCCCCTGCATAGGACAATTTACTTGTTAAGTAAGCTGCAGTATTACAATAAAATGTACCTTTTCATCGTTTCTGGTGCTATTGTATTACCATTACTCTTTTTCAATCTAATAGTTTTGTGTTTATATTGCCATGTATCTTTAGGATCAATGTGCATTTCCATATTACAGATTTCAATGCAAGTCATACTGCATTGAAGTAAAACTTTTCTACATCATGTATAGGGGGTATAAACCCGGCTCGAATGCCCGGCTCGAGGTGGCCGTGGCCCACACCTTGAGGTATATGTACACTATATTTCATCAAGTTTACCTAATTTTAACTTTTTTATATACATACATTCTCTCCGTAGTCCTTACGGGTTCTTTCTCGCACCAGAGCGTGTTGTGTTACTATTGTATCTTCTATATTATTTCCCTGTACAAATCTCAACTTTCCAAAACTCCGTTCTCCAATCTCTCATTTTTAATGACCTTGTTAGTCCATATTTTTTTCCCCATCTAAACAGATGTTATAATATTTTGTGTGGATTAGTGTAATTATGATCAATTTACAATATTTTTCGTGTACATTATTATATATTTATTAGGGAAAAATGATAACTCCTATAATTAACGTTACATTTTGAGAAATTAGAAGTATTTCTTAAAATTGTAAAAATCAAGCCACTCCAAAATTAAAAATTAAAAAAAAAAATAAAAAAAAAAAAAACTCTCTCTCTTCTCCTCCACCTCCCACCGCCTCCTCCTTCGTCGTGGCCAAAACCACAGCCAAAGCAATTCGAAACGTCCCCTTACCCAACATCTCAGCCGAAGCCTTCACTAGATCATCCAAATCAAACTTTAAATCGTTTTCCCCCACAAATACCAACCCATTGTTTTCCCCCACAAATACCAACCCCTTTTTCCCACCACCAACCACATTAGCTTCTCCTCTATCCTTCACCCCCACTGCAGCCGCGAAATTACTAGCAGGCGCATCCGTGCCCTTACCCTCCACCGTTTTCCCACGATAAACCCCGACCCCGTACCTATCAACCCCTGTCATATCCTTCGATCTAGTTCCCTTCTTACCCAATTTCCCACACAAACAGAAAATAATCAATAAAATCAAGAAAAGACCGAGCACTGCACCAATTACTCGCGCCACCAGAGAGTTTCTTCTTATGCTTTTCACTAACACAAGAATTGTCAAGTGGACTACCACAGAGTGCATTACCAAGAAATGAACTCTTGGACTTCCCAGAAAACCCTTTTGGAATCTCGCCAGTAAGGTTATTATTTGAGACATTGAATTGAACTAAACAGGGTAAATTCAGGTAAGAAATGGAGAAGAAAAGAGAACGAGTTTAAAGAAAATTGGATTCCTACAGTGAAAAAGCAACGGCTAAGTTTCGTGGGGGAGCTATCAANACAGGGAACACCGATTGTGAATTATGGATTGGTAGGTGAAATGAATGCAAAATGAATGCTTCAAGAATAGATCTGTGATGTAGGAAGGAATACGTGTACGATAAAAAGTTATCAACAGTGATAAGTGAGTTTTCACACACTTATCTTACTGTTTAAACATGGAAAATTCTTGATTAATATGTTAGAATATAACTAAATTCTATGTAATTTATGTTTTGCAGGACAAGTGATGAATGTAACAGAAATAAGAAGAAACAATTGAGAAAATATCAAAATGGAAGAAAGTGAAAGTTCAGGGATTAAAGTGCAAATACTCTAAACTTGTTTCTAACCTTGTGAATTTGAGAGTGTTAGAGGTCAATTGAATGAAAAAATGAGTCAAATGGATGAAATATAGCTAAAACATTATCACATATCCATTTTCAAGTTGAAAAGTTTTGCACCGATTTTCAGCCTCATATTGAGACCAGTTTTTGACATGAAAAACGATCGAATTCGAAGATGATATCTGAAGCAAAGTTGTAGCCCTTTGAGTTATCTTTCCAACTCATTTTGAATCAGCTCAATTGGATACATGTGGAGAGAGCTATGACTAAAATATTGAATGCTATTCAGAGACAAACCTACGCGCTTGCGCAGGCAAATTCTTTCGCGCGCGCACAGGCATGAATTTTACTTACCGAGCCTAAAATCAATGAACAGTGCGTGCGCAAGGAAATATACGGCGCGCGCGCACCGACATTTTTCATAGACGAATCTCTAGTTTCCTAATTTACGTCAAACTCTTATGGAAACAATTTCTTTCTTGACTTTTTAACCCGAAATACAACCTAGAACACCCCAGAACGGCCATTCCTCATTATTCATCATTCTTTATCTCTTTTTGCTCAAGAAACTCATCAAGAACTAAATCTTGGTGAAGTTACGAAGGAACTCGGTTGGAATTGGTGATTTCATGTCAAATATTCATTTATTTTGATCTTTTCATTGTCAAACAATGCTATAATTTAGATTTTCATTCTCTTGAATTTATATTGAATTTAGTTTAACATTTACAAGATTTTTCATGGATTCGATCATGCCTTTTTCATTGTTCAATCACACTTTTTATTGAGTTTTAATTTCAATTATTTATTGTTGAGATTGGTTTAGGAATTAATAAATCCTTCATAGATCCAGTCATGCTTCTTCTATTGTTAGATTGAACTAGTTGTCGAAATTTTAATTTTAATTTCACTTTATTGGAGGATTAATTACTGCCATATACTTGATATTTATGGTCGATATTTGATCTTGTTCCAATAAAATTGTGAGAATATGTCATAAATCTAGATTCTAGGATTACATTTGTAAATTAAATTGATTTTTACGCTATATCCTCCGATTAGAGTGTCGGGATGAAAGCCCCTAATTGAGTTATAAAACTGAATAATTGATGTGAATGATCCGATCCAACTGAGGGAATTCCGACGCTTCACTGCTTCAAATTATTGATTTTAATTTCACATTTCAATATTAAATCTTACTACACATTTGAGAAAACAATTCATCCATTTTTATCCTTTAAATATTTTTTCCATTTTCCCGTGGATACGACACCCCAAAGCTGCACTACAACTACCTCATTATTCTTTGGGCGTAATCACAATCCATCAGGTGTTTCAAGATTTCGACATCTATAGCAACCGGCCAAAGCAGTTCCAGTATGGGCTCCAATAAGATTAAGCAAACGATTGGAACCACAAATCCTGATGCTGCTACAAGTCGTCCTCTCTCACTGGGTTAGGTGTGGGTCCAACATAATGCTGATTCTATTCCTGTTGCTGCTCCCTCGAATGTTTTTATTATCATCATGATTTAACCATGCATCCCATATTTTCAAATTCATTAACCGATGAATTATTGTTCTTCTTCCTTTCAAATTTATAAATATCCATTATTAACGGGAAGATCGATGGAATGGGCAAGAACTTTGATCTGAACACAGCTAGATCCAAATTAACTATTTAAACACGGCAATGAGAAGTTGATCGAAGCATACAACATGGATTTTGATCTAGTGTCGCGTAGTGTCAGGCACGACAAGAAGTTGAAAGGTGTAGTCATTGAATAGATTTTTAGACTGAATGTTTTAGATGATGTTAGGCTATCGGTGTGAGTTAAACACGTCTGACATATTTGATTTACATTTTGAATGTTATTATGTTCAGTAGTTTATGCCAAACCTTTTGTTATGTTCACCTTCATGCAACCAACATTTTTTTAAATTAGTGCAATGAAAATGGAATCATGTTGCTTAGTGAAAAAAATTTCAATCAAATCTGGTGTCTGCGGTTGGAAATTATGGATGTACCATTTTGCAGTTAATTTTTACACAATTCTTTGTTCGATACGCTATGGGAAATGTTTAAGTGTATTTGTACTTATTGGATTGGATCATTAGTTATTCAAAATTTCAACTGAAATCAGTATCACATGATTTAATCTATTCATTCATTTGGTACATTTTCAATTCAATGAATTACTCGTTGTAGTCATTGAGGAGAATTCCATGGAAGTCATTATAGCAAGAGATTTGTACTGTTGAAGAACTCATTGTACTGCCAATTTCTTTGTGGCCCCCACCTGAAAAACTGGGGAAAACCTAAGTATTTATTGAGAATACACTAGAACTCTTTGATCAAGTAATTCCTTCATCCCGTTAATATCCATATAGTTCAGAAAGGCAACTATGGCCCTCGACATAAAGTCTCAACCTGAATGCAAATAGTCAAAGTAGCTTTGTATGGACGGCTAAAACAATAAGTATATGAATTATAAATCTTATGATTAATCACAACAAAAACACATATATGCTTGAATTGAAATTTAACCGCATTTTATTACGAATTAATATATAAGCAGATATAGGGAATATGTAAAAATATTACATATAAATCATAATGTAGAATGATTACATATATTTCATAGTGGCATAAGGATCAAATATGTAAAAGGATAACATAATAACATAATTGATATCTGATTCACGCTTCCGTTTTCTCACATGGCATAATGGAGAGGTTGCTTACAAGTTCTTTTATTATGACATTTCCCTCCACAACGTCCATAGGTGATTAGATTGAAGGACTCGAGCTTTGTACGCCTCCTAGAATTCTTTGATGACCCTTTGGTCTCTTTGATTTAGGTTAGAGGATGTGAGTACAATCTCCATTCTTAAGATGTTTCCGTGTTTGTGACCCTCTAATGAAACGATGCTATCGACTAAGATGTCCACATAGGCATCCTTTGTGTTGTAACGTGAGTATTAGTTGTAATGCTGCCCTCCCTCCTCATCTATTATCCCTAAACCTCATCTATTACAGCTAAACCATAACAACATGGAACACCTTCTATTTGAAAATGGTTAAATATGTACGCCATACATTTCGACCACTTGTCGAAACCAATGTTCTCCTCCATTTCACATATAAGACACTAATGCAGTCATTTTATTTGATTACATTACACTTTTTTTTTTTTTAATTCTATACATCACACATGCGAAATCTAATTTTTTTAATTGTATAACACATTCAGGGAGACACCACTTAGTCGGAGATTTTGTCAATTAACATTATAAAATCATCATATGCAGAATCAAAATCACCAAATGCCAAACCTTCTTTTTTTTTTTTACGCATTATTGACGCATTGCAAACACAGATACAACCTAACAATACCGCTTATGCAAATTTTCAAATCCTATCTCAAGCCACAAATTATTGTAGAAGACACAATTATCAGTGACAATTTAGCTTCTTTATTACAAATCCACACAATCAAAACTATCTATGTAACATTTCAAAACACAAAAATCATCTATTACACTCAAAACATATGGAAAAAGAGAATATATCTTATTGGAAACACGTCGAATTGCATTTCATAAAAAAATATTATTGATATTACATTGTGAACTACATAATTAAGCTCGACCCAAAAGCCAAATTACCTTTTCCGAAATATGAAAATTTCTCCAACGACTACCACCGAAGATGTATGTCTTGATCGATACAATTGGAAGATGAGGATTCGCCTTACGTTGTCTGCCACATATGTGTGCATCTCTCCCACTTTAATATTAAATTTATCTCTGATTTGGAAGATTCATTAATGAGAAGCGTGATATTTGCTGAATTCAAAATTTATCGATTTCAAAATATGGTGTGAGATATAATTATCGTTATGATTAGTATTTCTTAAGATAATTATCGTTATGATTAGTATTTGTAATTATACTCACCAATTACCATTACATAGTAAAGTGTAAAATTTTATTTTATATATGAATTTTTCCTTTTTTCATTTATCACTCAATTGAGGCCCATCTGAAAAATGGATTAGAATTTCATAGGAGCCCATTATGTGATCTTTTCCAATGAGGAAATCTTTTAGAGCCCAATTAAAAGGCATGCACATCCAACGGTAATCCATTCCTGCAAGTCTTATTCGAAGATCAAAGGGGAACAAGTGGCGAAGGTTTTCTTCCTCGGTATTTCATACTATAAAATTGGGAACAATTTAGTTTGAAAAGAGAGGCAAGAAGGGAGATATTCATCACCGTTTAGCACAAATTTATCTCGTGATGCAGTGATTTCTTCTCAACTTCTTCATCACCTAACTTGGAAGGTAGTATCGGATTTTGTTATTGTAAAAAGGGGCTTTATATGTTGAAATCGCACTTTGTCTGATTGTTGGGAATGATTTAATTGCCACTCAACTCCTTATATTTACTTATTTTCCGAAATTGTTGTTCGTAATCTTCCTCCAGCAACGGTGATTATTTGGACAACATTTCTCTTGAATTTTTGATGCGGATGTTTATGGTTTTCTCCTTGCCTTGAAAACTGGCTGCCCCTAAAGTGTAATAGGTGAAATACAAAGGACCAAAATCCAGTGGGGACAGTTGCGCCCACTAAACCCCAGGTGGCTCGGCCCATGTGATGGTTGGCAAACTTATAGTGTTTGTTGCATAATTATTTTGAAGACTATGAATTAGGCTAATGAAAAATCTCATGCTTTTACCAATTTAATCAAATTACCTTATGTTTATTTGTCCAGCCCCTATTCATCAAAATAAACTGGGGTCTTCTATAGACTTAATAGAGCATCTCCAAGATTCTATATTTACAGAGAGTATTTTTATATTTAGAGAATAAAAAAATTTATGAACTCCAACAATACTCTCTATTTTTGCTTTTTCAATAAATATTTATTGTTTTTCTCATCTTTTACTTGCTTGGGATGGGAATGGCTCAGCCCGCATGCATCATTTGATGAAAGCTAACATATTTTTTTAGATGTCAATGACAAATCAATTCCGGTTTGAATAATTTGAGAAGTAGAGTAATAAATCGTGTGATATATTAAATGCAATCATTATAAAGTATGTATAGAGAGTGGGGAGAGCCAAACTCACCATCTATTTTAAATTTTTAAACTAAAGTATCTTAAAACTAATATTTATCCATTGACTCTCTAAAATAGAGAAGAATCTTGTATTTTAGAGTCTCTTGGAGATATGTTAGAACACTTAGTTCTCACTTTCTAAATTTATTGATTCTAGTACAATAAAGAGCACCTAACCATGTTCATCAGCAATGATTTCTCGGATAGGTTGATTTATTGGATGAAAATGGAAAAATGACAGCTTATGGGATTGAAAACTTTAAATTAGGACAAAATACTAGTTTTATGGATTTTTAAGTAGCTTTTAGTTGCATCAGATATTGATCGACTATTCCCCAGCAGGGGCAGACATGTGGGGTCCTGGGGGTCACGTGACCCCCAATTTTTGGAATTTTTTTTTTATTATTTTGATAAAGTCCTGTTTGGTATGTATTGAAATCAAAATTTTAATTTAAATCAAAGTTAACAATTAATTTTAATAACATATTTCATGGGATCCACATCTTTTCAATTTTTATCAAAATCTATTAAAAATATGATTTTAATCCCCATTAAATGGGGCAAAATCTCAATAGATTTGAACTTGTTCTCATTACTCTCACTCTCGCGACTTTCTCCCTCACGCCTTTTACCAAAACCTCAACCCTTCTAGTTTTTTAAAACATCTACTGCAAATCTTCACTTCCCAATCATTTTTTCAACTAATTGGAACCTAAATTTGCATTTTCTCCTATCCAATTGTGTATATAGAATGTGTTTGAAATGATTCTGTCCAATTTAACTTATATTTAATGAATTGTGTTTATTTGATTGATTGTTAGTGTTGAATATTGGTCATATGTTTTTCCTTTAGATTGTCTGAATTGATTGATGGTATCAAATATACTATAAATTCTTTAAACGTAAATATACATTTTCTTGTGATGAGCAGAATATGAATAAAATGATCGTTCGAAATCAAATAGATGAAAAAATATTAATATAAAGGAATTTTTTTAAACGTTAATTTGCGCTTTCTCGGGTCAAGTATGAATCATTCAAACATCAAGAACAATTTATTTGATCTGTATAGGGTTTGAATGTGTCCCCTAACTCAAAATATCTACGTCCGCCACTATTCCCAAGCAAAAAACTTGATCCTATAAATTACCAAACTTTTGTGTATCTATGTGTACACTTAA
Organism: Fraxinus quadrangulata; assembly: GCA_903798255.1. NCBI lineage: Eukaryota > Viridiplantae > Streptophyta > Magnoliopsida > Lamiales > Oleaceae > Fraxinus > Fraxinus quadrangulata. The sequence goes on from CAIGRB010138575.1 coordinate 52,391, forward strand.
AAGAAGTTGATTTTGCACTCCCTCTTCTTCTTCTTCTTTTTTAGTTTTTAGTTTTTTTTTTTTAATATTAGAAACATGCACTGATTTTCATTTAAAAGAAATATAATTGTTGCATGATTTGCTGGATGACTTAAATTTTGGTGAATATGCACATCTACCCTCCGTTTACTAACTTCAAGCTTCATCATTACCAATCTTTTTGTTTTGTAACTGAAAATGTAATATAAAGTATTTTTCCATCTTTCCTCGTCATAAAAATCATGTTCTGTTTTCAGGCGTGACAAGTAATTTGCTCAAGATGTCATTATGTGCCAGTGCTACCATTTACCCCGCTACAACATTAACAATCGGTACGTGGGTTCTAATCTTCCATTATCTTAGTATTCGAGATGAGTATAAGCAATGTGTATTTTGATTAATTTGAGATAAATTTATTTGAGCCCTGGAATCATGTTCTGTTGACAAGGATGTGCACGATTCAGTGTATCACTATTTTTATTGAATGAGATGGTACTAAAAATTGTTGGTACATAATGAATGTGATGTTTTGGATTTGTCTCTCTGTGGAAGCCTGTGCAAGAGATACAATTTATGGTTTCTTGGATATAGATATTGCTGCAACTATTTGGCAATTTTAAATGCAGTACTTGAAGTTATTAATTTAATGCTATATATGATGTTGGGGATAGACAAAGTTGCTTGGCAGGGGTTATGCCTCTACAATATCATTCAAAAGGGTAAATATGTATTGGAAACACGATAACCTTGGGGTATGCAATTGACGCAAAAATAAAAAATAACATCATCCTGTTTATAATGGCTGCTAAGTTTTCTTGTTAGCATCCACATGAAGAAAAAGAGAGAAAATATTTAAAAAGGCGTAATCAAGTTGTGAGGTTTTATTCCTTTGTGTCAAGGCGTTTTTGAGACGCAAGCCTCATTGTCAGCCAAAAAATGTCGAAAAAAACTACTGAAATGCAAAATTAGTGCATAATAAATCATAACCATGTTCAAAATTCACAATAAAGTAAATTAAGGCGTGCAAGCAAGCAAGAGAAAATTCTACAAAGGAACTAAAATGAAACTGTTATTTTAGTTGGTAGGGTAGTGGACTATGCCCCAAATGGGTGAGAAACACTAATTTTTAATGTTTTAATGGGGGCAATGAGCTATTTCCAGAATGCGTCAATTAGACTTTTTAACGTTTTGTTGGACACACCTAAAGCAAAGTAAACGAGGCTTTCGTTCATGCCTCGCAAACTTGAGGCATGTGCCTCACTCAGTTGAGGCTAACGTCTCCAAAAACTACCTCTCGGCGCTTTGAGGTGTTTTTTGTTCACCTCACTCCAAGGCAGGCCTCAATAGGGACTTTTTAAACCATCGAATTTGTTTGGAAGTCTTTCCCAATTAAGATTAGTTTTTTGTTTTTCCTCAAAAAGAGTGCACAGAGCCTGGTTTGCTGGTAAGCAACAAGATGGGCAACTGCATTCTCTGAAAAATTTCTCTCTTTGGTTATCAACTGCATTTTTCGATGAGAATTTCAGAGATTATGCATTTCATGGATTATGTTGGGATTTAATTTCTGTCCTTGAAGAGTCTATATTTATATATACATGCACTACATATGCTTCTGCATCAAGGCATTTTTCTGGTTGAAATATACAGGTTTCATTGATTTTTTTTTTTTTTTAAAATAGATTTGAAAGTTCCTTTTTCATGATTTACTTTGATTGCCATTCTTATGCTTTTATCCTTCATTCTGCATCATTGTTCGGGATTGTGAAATTTGCAACCTTAGAATGCACATTGCTTAATGTTTTATCCTCTTTGATGTGCCTCTTACCATCATTCTTCTTGTTGTTGTGGGAGGTGATACTTGACACGTTTTAGTATTTTGTCGTACCAGACTTTAAAATAGATTGGTTTTGTTGCCACAGTAAGATCGGAAGGTCAATGTCTTAAACAAATCAAACATGTTGGATCTGGCCCGGTTGGGCTGAAGCCACTTCGGTTGCAGTTTAATCCCTATGAGAGGAGAAGACCTACAATGCAAGCTTTTCGAGTACAACTTGCTTCTATGACATGTTCTGCTGCTCTGGTAATTTCTCATACTACTGTACTAAAAATTTAACTTGCTATTTGCAATTGATTGGTATCATGTTTGAAATGGATTGTCTGTCCTTGGAGCTGACCAGTCGCATTGCATTGCTGCTTTAGTAATCCTTCAACTAGTAGAAAAGATTGAATTTGATGCTTTTTTTTGAGATGAACAAGTTTCTCTAAGCTTAAAAAGGTTACTTGTATGAGTTAATAATCAATTTTTAAATATATATAATTTTTTTGTTTATCAAAGTTGTGGAAGTAATTAAGTACTTATTTTAAGAGTAAGTAACCATTTCTTTACTATATCATGAGAAAAAAAACTAACGTATTCACACTTAACTGGAAAAAAAGAAATTTAGTTAGCTGTAACTTTTACTTCCTGACTTGTCTAAACATTCTCTAAATGTGGGCTAAGTTCTTTCTTATTAGCATATTGACATGTGTCAATCTTGGTAAGCTGAGCGAGTTCTGGCACAAACTCATGTCATTTAGGTGCTTTAGCAAGTATTATTTTAGTCTTGCTTTATGAAAGTAGTAATTATTTGTATGCTTTCGTCTTACTGCTTGGTTATAATAGTTATACACATTATACACAAAAGATATGCATTGTCGGGCTCCATACGATGACCTATAGATGCTGAAAAATATGAGAATTTTTCATTTTTCGAATTTTCATCTGAATTTTGGCTGATCAAAAGTGCCCAAGTTCTAATTAGCTTATTTTCAATGACAGAATGCGACTTGTGCTGCAGAGCAAACCCAAACAGTCACACGTCAATCGTCAACCATTACTGTTGCACCTATTCAAGGTATTAATTATCTTCTTCCACTAGATTTAGGTTTGTCTGCTGTTTAAGCAGTATATGGTTTACTCTTACGATCATTCAACAATTAATTTATGCCTATGTCATCTAAAATCTTTCCAGAGATATGGAGAGAAAAACTCTATTGTCATTTTGCACTATTTTAATTTATCAGTTCAGTTCTATTGTTTATCTTCTCAATTTAAACCTCATTTGGATAAGAAAATGGCTTTTTGTGCAAATTTTGGTACATTACCTGTTTATATGGATTTCAGGAAAGGAAAAATCTCCAGAACTCGATGACGGTGGGACAGGATTTCCACCGCGCGACGATGGTGATGGTGGAGGTGGTGGAGGCGGTGGGGGTGGCCATTGGTCAGGTGGGTTCTTCTTTTTTGGCTTTCTTGCTTTTCTTGGATTCTTGAAGGATCAAGAGAGCGAAGGACCTTACCGGGAAGAAAGGAGGAGATGAAGTATATATCTGTAAACATGCATCTTGCCTGTACCTCTTTTTCTAAATTCTTTGGATACTTTGTAATTTGAAAGCCTGCCGCATATGGCTTGATCATTGAATTAGATACTGTATTAATTCGGTATTAACTTCTTAGCTGCAGACTCTGAGAGCAATATTTTGAGAGTTCCGATCGAATGAATATGGGAACAATATTTTTCGTGCCGAGAGTTTTAGGGCATTTGTGTTCTTTGCCTTCAATGGGAAAATTGAAGAAACCTCTTAATTGTGGGATTTAAACTTATTCAATTCCTCTTCTTTCGATTATTCTAAACAAGTCTTGGTGTGTGAATCTAGCAAGATGAAATTTTCGACAAATTTATGTTTGACATAACGTGCTGTCAGGATGAAAAATTGCTATAGACGTCCTGAAGGAGATAGCTCATAGCTAAAACAAAAGCTACGCCATAGGAACAAACCTTGAGAGAGAGGTCTAAGAAGAAATATTTGTCAAATTTAAAAAAAAGACATTAAAAAAGACACACAACCAGAAACAGAAGCATTTAAGATTGTAACGCCTTAGACCCAACTGAAAATGTGAAAGTAAAGACGCTCAACCAGAACCTAGTTTCAGATTTAGTCGACTTCCACCATCTTGCTACCCTCTGCATTAGCATCTTAGGGTGCGTTTGATTGCCAATACTTTTCATGGAAAATGTGTTTTTTCACTTAATTTCCTACTTCTGTGTGGTTTGATTGATAATTTTTTTCATGAAAAATATTTTCCTACTTTTGATCATGCCTTAAAAATAAGAAAAATATTTTCTTTAGGCAGATGTTTTTATTTTCCAGGTAATTCACTCACTTTTTCTCTCTCATCTATACCCTCTCTCTCGTCTACCCACAAATAAAAAATGGACAAATATAAGATTTTTTAAGTTGAAAACTAAATCAATTAAATACATTTAATTAATAATTTTCATACAAATAAGTAGAATTTATTTTCATTCCATGCAAATTCCATGTTCACAATCAAACGCACCATTAGTGTTAATTACCCAACCATAAGATGTACCTTAATAACATATTAGCTTAAATATTCAAATTCAAATACTATTATCGTTGACATTTCTTTATCATTTGAGACAATAAAATTAGAATTCATTACCCCAATTAGAATAACGAGTGACATTTCCCTGCAATTTTACTTGGAGTTGAAGCGTAGTGATCTACATATCACGGTATATGCATTACGTATCGACTTGATTAATATCTTAAAATTCACAAACTTTGTACCCATACTGAGTAGTATGGATCGGATTCAGTTTCAGTCAGCTAACATCAATGGTTCACATCTTTCGACTACTAATTTAACAAGAAGAAAAGCTGAAACACCTGATTTCATATCAGACATTGAAGTATCGGCGTTGGAGATGGAAGATGACATATTTGAACAAATGAATTTTGTAGCGACGCAGCCAGACGTGCACTTTGTATGTGAAAATCAT